>ML781846.1:484215-574910 GCA_009831015.1 Picea engelmannii | reverse complement strand
TACACATACCTAGACGCTTTAAAAATCAATATCAATATAGATTATGATAATACAAGATCAATTAAGATAAAAGGTAGTTGGTACAAATATCTGGATGCTTTAAAAACAATATAAACATAAGTCATGATTTTAATCATTACACTTGTAGAAAATACTATCTTGAATTGATAATTATTTCAGTTTGAGAAACAAAATATTTTTTAAAAATAATTTGTGTAAAATATATATTAAATAAAAACTAGTTCATGTAATTTTTTCAATATTTTAAAAATCAAAGTCAATATAAATCATCATTTTAATGGCTACACTTGTAGAAACTATTAAAAATAAAAAATAAATTAAGAATAACATTTTGTTTAAAGGAAAAAAATTGTAAATAATTTCTATAAAATTCATATTAATTCAAATTCTATTAAAATAAAAAATATATATAATATTTTAGAAAAAAAAAAATCTTTTTTAAACAATTTCTATAAAATTCATATCAAATCAAATATATATAAATATTTTAGAAATCAAAATCAATATAGATCATGATTTTAATCATTATATTTATAGAAAATACTCTCATGAACTAATAATAATTCTCTCTAAACTTTTAAATTCAAATAATTAATATTTAAAACATTTTAGACTAATTCTTTGTACAAATAATATTAAAAATTGTCATTTTAAACTAATTAATATTAAATTGAATGACAATTGTCTAATGGTTGTAAGCATATTCATGACAATTGTTTGAGATTTTGATAGGGACGCTTTATGGACAAAAAATAGATGGATAACCAATATATCTCTTTGGGATTTTGATAGGGATGTTCAGTAGACAAAATTATGGTAAATTTGAATTTTTAAATATTTATTATATATAGAAAGTAAAGTATTTATATAAGTTTAGGAAGAAGGAAATATCTAATTTGTGTTATCTATAAGTTTTTAAATGAAAATATAATAATTTTTTATATTTAAAAGAAGATTAACTTTGTTTCTAAATACTAAGTTTAATTTATTAAATTTTATTAAAAAAAATATATAAAATTATATAAAAAGCAGATAAAATTTAGAAAATTTATATTTCAGTTTTATATAATCATTTTAAATATTTCTTGAAATAACTTTCAATGTAAGAAACGATGACCTATATTTGTATACCTAAATGAGAATTGTTTTAAAGGGATGACCTATATTTGTAATATGTAAATGAGAATTGTTTTAAAAGTGCCACGTCCACTTGTATAAAATTGTTTTAGATGTTAGTTTTAAATATTTGTATTGTTGAATTTTTTGTTCAACTAAGTTGGATTAATGGTGAGGAATATGAGTGATATTTGTAATATTTGATGTTATTTAAAAGTTTGAATTTTAAAATACGAATGTTGATTTCTTTGGTGAGTGACAAAGTTGATTTTCATAAATTTATTTAAGTACAGCCAATCACATTCATTTTAGAATTGACAAAGCTTGTAATGTATTCTATAAAAGGTGAATACTTCCACGTGTATAAGCCTGGGAAGTCCGATTATGAATCCATTCCTGCGCACTGAAATACATGAATCCAATTAAATAACAAGAAGCCTCCTTGTGGAATACAACCAAGTCCGAAGTACGCCTCCAGTGAGAGGATCAAGACCATGATATCATGTGCACAGAAGATGAAAAACAATCGAGTGAGGAAAGAACTCCGTCTCCCGACTCAGCAGTTGGCCACCACTGTCATGATCAGTTTCATTATTGGTGACCATATCTTTCCGAGATCATAACTTGAAGAACCGTCATATTAAGTCATGCTTGCGCCATGCATGAGAGAGAACACAGGGTGCATATATATATATATATATATCCAGGCAAGGCAAATATATATGAGCCCCGTAAAAAGAACAGTATGTATTCAGGCATGCATATCCACTGCTATTGGTATCGAAAATATTCAGAATTTTTAGTTGTAACCTAATTTTTAGTGGTAACCTAACTCTGGCCCTGGATCTACCTACTGGAAAATTATTATCGACAGTTATTATTTTTGGTGGAGATGATGGAAGGCTGCATCATATACATACGTGTATTCTACATAGGGATTCTGACCTCATCTGAGTTAGTTAGCAGTGTCGTGTACATGCGATTTGCGTTTGGAAGGTAAACGGTAATCCATTTATCTAGATGATTCCATAAGTTGTCCGTTTGAATGAATGAATGGATTTGTGTATGTCTATCCACAAGGGTTTTGAGACGACGATATATTGCTTGGAGATCATCGTAGACCGTTGGAACTTGGAAGTGCGAGGGAGAAGGTGAACGCATAGACTTGATGACGTGCCGTCCACGGCACGTGTTGACGATTTGTTGAAAACTGAATAAATTAGGTGAGAGAAACATCCTTGCGTAAATTAGGTGGGAGAAACATCCTTGCGTGGATTGCATTGGGCTGCGATCGAATGTTGTTGCCAATTATGCCAATAAAAAAAGTTGCAGAGAGACGAGGATAATAGTATTGAAATCCCATTGGGAGGTTGTTTTTTTTTGTTTTAAATTTCATTGCCGGCCCCACTTATAGTGACGCCCTGGCCCATCTACCCACATTCCGCTTACAGTAACTCTATTCATGCATATAGAGCTTTCCAGAGCATCATTTATTCCCTTGGAAATCCAGTACAGGTATACCAAACATTCCTACTTTGAGTATGTTATTCAGTAACCCTGCAATTTTGTTTGTTACCAGCTAAGGGAAGCCTAAACATGTGAACAATATGAAAAATATTTTGGAAAAAATAAGATTAGATGATTGGGATTGCCTGTAACCCTAAAATCCGGAAACCAGCAGGGCTATCGCCGACCACGAATGATAAGGGTGAATCTGTTCAGAGATGGGAATTAATATTCGAGGGAGCTTTTGCCAAGAAAATTCCTCTCCAGATCCGCAAGTTAGACTCTCTGCTATGAGAGGGTAATTACTAATTGATAACATTCCCAACGGTGATCCTCTAGATTTCATGCATTGCAATGCCGAAAGAGCCAATTATTGATTTGAACGTTTTTTTTCGTTGTAATTTCCAATGTGTGTTTTAGAATTTTATGCGCTATTGGTCGGCGTAAAATTTTACTGCGGTGCATAATGAAAGCAATAAAACTAGCACAAATCGTTGCTGGTGAACGTCGAAAGGCTTATGAAACAATTGAATAATATGAAACAAAGAATATGAAATAACTGAAAAATATGAAAAGATAAATTGTAATTATGGGGATGTAATAGTAAACATGGCACAAATATTTACATCTCAAATAAAAATCATAATTGTGTTTTTCTTTTAATATCATTTCTGTATATTAAGATTGAGGTTCTTTTTTACTTTCTAACCAACCTTATTTTTACTTAATAACAAACCTTATCATTTCTGTATATTAAGATTGAGGTTCTCTTTTACTTTCTAACCAACCTTATTTTTACTTAATAACAAACCCTATTTTTGCTTAAGTGGATTAATAAATTTTCCAAAGAAAAAATGTTTCCAAATAAAAATGTTTACATCTCAAATAATTATCTTAAATATCTTAAATGCAAAAACACAAACCGACAATAATGCACAATATCAGATCCAATTATCAAGTGGGTGAAAAAAAATCTGCGTGCCCATTTATTGATGTATTTATTGCTAACTGTCGTCAATGAAGGTTAGCAACCAGCTAGAGAAAAATGCATACTATTTACTGTCAGTTAGTCTTCACAATTTTGGGCTCACTACCGGGAAGGAGGGAAGGACGAATTAACTTTAAATCTACCATGGATTTGAGCGCTAGTGTTTTCTTTCTTATGACAGGTTGGACAGTCTGATGTCTGTATTACCTTTTGATTTCTGGCCAGCCTCGGATTCAAGCATTGGAGCAGTCACGGCACCACTTATCGTGATCAACTCCGCCAACAGATTCTGCCTCGAGCCCGCAGCAATGGCTTTCCCCACTGTTATCGCTCAGTTTGTAGTCTAGGTCAAACAGCTGAAAGGTAAGGATCAAACTGGCGTAACAGGAGCTTCCCCACCCACTGTCACCTCGATGGGGGATCTTTCTATTTAGGGTGGCTAAACCCAAGGGAGACGTCCCTGGCAATCTGGGGTTTTGAAAGGGGAACTTTTAAAGGATCAAGGTAAGTTTTCCCTTTCACAGATTACTGCCAAGAAGATAGTCAAGAGGAAGATAAACCACAGAAGGGGCACCTGTTTGCGAGACAAGGCAACAATAAAACTAATGCATGCAAGTAGTGGTTAGCACTTCATAAATTAATGACTATCAACATTTAATATACATGAGCATAAATAGCAGTAATTATTGATGAAGTCAATGATTGCAAAATGACTATGGTTTATAATATTACTTCTCAATAAACACTAGAAATGATATGACATTCAATGTATATAATCAATCTTTGAATTAGCATAAAATATCATCAAATGCTCATATATGACAAGAGTGTTGCGTCAAGCTTACTAGAGGTGACACCAGCCTTCTCTAGGGTTAGTATTGGTAGACAAGGAGCTCAACGTTTTGCAAATAGGTCAATGAAAATTATCAACACATCAATGTCTATTATCAGATGACTAAGCCACAACATTTTTAATCAACCAAAGGTTCAAACTAGGCATGACGTCATCATCAAATTAGGGTTTAGTTAAACATTAGGGTTAGTTAGGGTTTCAAATTTAAGAAGTTTGAAAGTGTTGTTTTGGCACAAGAAACTCAACGTTGGAGAGTTAGACTAGTGCCTTGGGGTATTATGGAGTCAAGAAAGAAAGGCTAGGTCTCAGGATAATCTAAATCTAAGGACAAGAGAGTTAGGCTCTATGGTGCTGCAATGGCAAGGCCCTAGAGTGAAAACCCTAAGGGGAGGAGGCTCATTCTGGTGTTGCTTAAGAAAGGCCTCATGCTCCTCCCTCTTTCCTTAAAAAAATCCTTGGCAAAATGGCTAGCTTCAAAACATAAATCTAAGGGTGAAAAGTGTTGCAAGAGCAAGGCCCTTCAAACCCTAACAGTCAAAACCCTAGGTATAAAATTAATTAGGCCTAGGACGTCTTCTTTCTTCAACTTATATTCAAAAGCTAACTCAGAAAAAGGGGAATTAGTGTAGCAACGACTAGGCTATATTCTCCTTAATCAATGGCCTAAACAAGTTTTCTATCATGGGGACATATAGCAAGGACCTACTTGTGTGCTTGCTACCTAGGGTTTCAATGATTAAGCAAAATAATAACAATGTAAGAATAAATGCAAGAGATTTAACCTACAACCATTCATTTAAGAAGTTTTGCATGAGAAATACACTTACAAATTATGAAGAGCTTATCAAACCCTAGTTGTAAACCTTCCAATGATAGAAAAACACCATAAAAATGCCAAGAATGATCCTCCACAAGAGTTGCGCCTCACTTCCAAGAGAAAAAAATCCCAAGACAAAGACTAAAAATGATTCTCTCACAAGAGAGTGAGTTTTGTTATGTTTAAAAAGAGAGGCAACGTCCTCTATTTATACCAATCTTATGACCTTTAATTAAAAAATAGGTCATTAAAACAGCCGACAAGGATGACCTTTAAAATTTACACTGTTTGTACATTAAATGCTAAGAAATGTCATAATATGAGCTAAAAAGGGAGATGTCAGGCCCTTCTGAGGGAGACGTTGGCCCTTTTTGGGCAAGCTCAGCATCCAGGAAGCCAAACGTTGGCCCTTCTAGGGCTCCTCCAGGCTGCCACACGTGCCAAATGACCCCAGCACACTGCCACATGCTCCAAACAATGTCCAGCTGCCTCAGGTGACATCCTGTCCATCAAAAACAAACGTCCCATCAACAGTAGGTGATCCCCCCTAGGTCGGGTTCCGCCAAAGTGTCCTAGGTAGGGACGTCCTTCTTCTTTCTCATGGAATGGCTCATCACAACGTTGCCATGTCTCTGCCATCCCAGCAACCATCTGATTGGCTATTCAGCCCCATGGAGGTCCGAGCTAATCATATCCCCATGTGTACCGGTCCTCTGGTACCTGTCCGTCGGGTATGGTCCTGCACATCAAAAACTACTCCCTCCATGGGCTCATCAGTCCTCGGGATCATAGCAATGTCAATCATATTTCATCATTAAATTTATCAAATACGTGCATGAAATCCCTAGCATATCATCTAAGAGCTCAAAGACATTACACATATCTACCATACAAAGCTAAAGAAACCAACATAATAACCTATTGGGTTAATACCCACAAGAGAAGGAAAGTTTCCTCAGAGGATCATTCAAGCCATGTTTATGAAGTGATATGGTCTAGGGATGTCCAGTCATAGTAAGACCAAGGGATGGTGTTGTCTGTGGGTGCCTTTGTAGGAGGCTAGCTGTACCCGTTATGGATGCATTTTTTCCAAGCCCTTTTATTGCCTTTATTTTTCATTTATTGCTTTTCTTTCTTTTTTACTTCAAGGTTTGACCAGAGGACACTGCCTTGGCGTGATGACCAGAGCTGACAGTGTTACCCACTGGTATCTTCACAGAAATGATAAGGTTGGCTCATGACGAGACCCCCTTTCCCTTGGCCATGCAACCAAAGGTCATTGCCCTGGCGTGGTGACCAGATAATGGCAATGTCATACTACTGGATACCTATGAACATAATGGGATGGCTCGTGATGAGACCTCCCATCCTCTTGGTTAGGTCTTGTTTTATTATTTTTCTTAGGGTCCCTTTAGTTTCTTATCGAGAGGCCTTTTATTGCCTTCTCAGGGATCCCTGGGCGAAGCATCTCTAGGTTTCATTTCCTATGGCTTTTATCTTTTACCAGCTACTTTTACCCCCTGGTCCTTTAGCCCCTTCTTCCCACAGGACAAAGTGTAACCCTCAAAAGGTCATCCCAATGGTCGAACTAGGGGAATGGGATGGATGGATGGGAGATAAGATGTAAAATGATAGAATGGTGGGAGCGGATGATGGCTCTGCAAATCGCCCCTGGTGGCTAACCAAAACCCATGAATACAAGCTTGCTAGGTCACCCCGTAAATCCTCCCAACAATGGTCAAGTGGATTAGTTTAAGATCCAAGCAGTTATCAGAAATGTAAGGAACCTGATGCATATATAAGAAGGTTATAATGATCAAACATGACACATACCATGATACCTTGGACCAATTACCTCATGGAGCAAGAGCCCTCTCTGATGCAAGTCCAAGCCGGTGGTGATGGAAGTTGTTGCTGACAGGACAAGTCTGGCGAAGAAGAAGAAGGATGGGCCCTCCAGGGCCATGCTCAGGTCAATCCTGCTCTTGGTACTTCATGTCTAGGACCTGTGGGCCTCGAGACATGATCTCCTAGTTATCCCTAGATATTGGGGATAACACCCACCACATTGTTATAGTCTTCCACTATGAAACATGATCCAATATGAAACACGAGGAAGGCTGATAGGTGGTGAACAACCCGAAAATGAAACGCTCCAATACGATAGGTGGGTCACCGATCTGAACCGCGCCTTACAGCTGAAGAAATTTGAACGTGGTAATTCCAAAACTCAGGAAATCTAAACGTGGTAATCCCAAAGGTTAATTATTTAAACGTGGCAATCTTATAGTGATACAGTAATTCTTTAATATGATTAGGTAAATGTTAAAAAGTAAACAGGTTAATGGATGCATTCAAAACTACAAGGAAGTTATGAAGAGTAAATCACATTCATTGACTTGGGAGGATGACTAAGAATATGCCAGCATCTTCAATTATTAACCATCAGATTAGAATTTTAAATTAAAATGTGATTAATTGTGATCATTGTCAATAGGTGTACGCCTTCTGGTGTAATGAATCTGTAAATCAGAAAGGCTACAATTAGAAAAAAACGAAGACAGAAATATAAATGATGTCAGGTATGCTTTGTGATTTTAGTACTGAATCCATGCACCGTATGTTAAGTTATAAAATTTGAAATAACTCTATATATAATCATCTTCGAAATAGACGATCATATGTAATCACCTTCGAAATAGACGATCGGTAAGTAAGTACTGGTTTGTGTTGCATTTACCATAATTGGATGATCGGGTGCTTAAGGTTGGAGTGTGGAATAAGTCGTACGTATTCTATCTTTTTCTGAAGCACACGTTTGACAGGAGTTGAAAGGAATTTGCCCGTAAAAATAAACTCGACTATTTCCCCACAAGCAGCAATTGCATCTTAAAAATTCAGTCTCAATAGATCTAAATGGCCTAAAGTATGATTTGAATAACAAAATACATTATTTCAACAATTTAGAAGTTTCCTGACTTTTTAAGAGATAAAAAACGAGGTAGTTAATACTGACACAACAAGAAATGAAGGAGACAATACATAATAGAGAGATCAAGAATGGAAAGTGCATAGATCAATTGTATTAGTTGATAGTCTAAAGCTATAAAGGGAAAACGAAACCACCAAATTAAGAAGTCAGAACCAAATCCTAAGTACAACTCACCAGAGTAGGTTGTAGTGTACAGTCATACACTGTTGAGGTTATAACTAGCACTCCCTCTTAAACTCAAGAGTTACCAACATAAGCACTAATAAAGCTCAAGTGTTGTCTCTCAAAATCAAAAATGGTTTTTCCCAATGGATTTGTAAAGATGTATGTGATTGATCTTGTGAACCACAAAATTGAAGCGTGATTTCAGCATTATTGACTAGCTTGCATATTAAATGAAAGTGAGTGTCAATGTTCTTGTTTTTCTTATGAAAAGCATGGTTTCTTGATAAAACAATTGTTGAAGTATTGTCACAGAAGATAGAGTTGGCTCATTTTCTGTATGTGACATCACATTCAATAGTCTTTGCAGCCACACAGCTTGATAGGAAGGTGAGGTAGTAGTGACATACTTTGTCTCTCCAGGAGATATTGAGACAATGGGCTGTTTTTTTGATGCCCAAGAAATCAGATTCGTGCTGAGGTGAAAAGCATACCCTAAGGTGTTTTTTCGGTAGGTTGCCTGCAAAATCACTGTCAGTGTAGCCAGAAAGATTGATTGTACCATAAACCAAAATTGAGAGTGCCATCAACATATCTCAGAATCCTTTTTGTCATCTTCTAGTGAGAATCTTTGGGAGATTCCATAAGCCGGGAAACAAAGCCGACTGCATACATAATATCATGTCTAGTTGTTGTAAGATACAACAAACTTCCTACTAAACTTTTGTACAAAGTAGAATCCACTATAGGGCCTTCATCTTGCTTTCTCAATTTTGTGCCTATGGGTGTAGGAGTTTCTGTTGGATTGCAGTCTTCCATGCAGGATCTTTTGAGGATGCATGTTGAATACTTTTGCTCACAGACACAAATCCCTTTGGTTGATTGGTGACCCTCAATCCCCAAAACATATTTCATTATGCCAAGATCTGTCATATGAAACTTAGATTGCATGGCATGTTTAAAACTGGTAAAGTCAAGATTTCCAATATATATCATGTCATCAACATAAAGACAGACAATCATAGTTTTACCTTGTTGATCTGTTTTGGTGTATAGTGTTGGCTCATTTTGGCTTTTTCTGAAACCACTCTTGATCAGGTAAGTATCAATTTTGTTGTACCAAGATCTTGGAGCTTGCTTTAAGCCATACAAGGCTTTCTTCAACCGATACACTTTGGTTGGCTTCTCTTTGAAATCAAATCAAGGTGGTTCATCCACATATACCTTTTCTTCTAAGACACCATTTGGGAAAGCTGACTTGACATCCATCTGGTATACTTGTCATTTTTTTTGAGTTGTTATGGCTAAGAGAGTCCTTACAGTGTCCAACCTTCCTACTGGAGAAAAAGTTTCACCATAATCAATACCTAATTTCTGTGAGAATCCTTTGGCAACAAGTCTTTCTTTGTGTTTTTCAATCTACTCCTTTTCATTGAGTTTAGTTTTGTAAACCCACTTGACACCAATACTTGTCTTATGTTTGGGGAGATCAACAAGATCCCATGTCTTGTTCTTCTCAATGGAGTCAATCTCTTGGTTCATGGCTTGAACCGAAAATGGATCTTTAGTTGCCTCTTTAAAAGATGTAGGTTGACATGACATTAATGAAAAAAAAAATTGTTGATCAATATCATTAAATTGTTGATGGATCTGTCTCAAGCTTCGAGTTCGTTGTTTTTGAAGTTCAAAGGCTTTCTTCAAGAAGAGTTGTCATGAGAAGTTTTATGCTATCCTTGTACCTGCAATCTTGGAAGGACATGATGATGTTGCGGTCCTGAATTTTTTGTGTGTTGAAAAAGTGGTAGCAATGGATTTTGACTATCCATAGGGCGATTTTCAAACTCACTCCATAACTGATTTTCAAGAAATTTGACATCGTTGCTGAGAATGAGTTTCTTTGAAATCAGATTGTAGAGTCTGTAGGATTTGGATGTCCCACTGTATCCAACAAAAATGCATTTCTCACTTCGATCATCAAGTTTCTTCCTCAATTCGGAAGGTATGTGAGCGAATGCAATGCATCCAAAGGTCCAAAGATGAACAACATTCAATTTTGTCCCACTCCATGCTTCTTGAGGGACCTTCATCTTGACACTGGTGGTTGGGGATATATTCAGAAGATAAACTGAACATGCTACAACTTCAGCCCAAAATAAATTTGATAGACATTTCTCTCTGAGAAGGGTACTTTCCATGTTCATTATAGTCTAGTTTTTCCTCTCAACTAGTCCATTTTGCTGTGGAGTATACATCGTTGTGGTTTGCATGATTATGCCTTTTGATTTGCAGAAATTTCCAAATTTTGTTGAATAGTATTCTCCTCCTCCATCTGATTGGAGAACCTTCACATATTTCCCACTCTATTTTTCAGCTTCAACCTTGAATTCCTTGAACTTTGAAAAGTTTTAAGACTTGATTCTTAGGAAATAGATCCATATTTTCCTGCTAAAGTCATCAATAATTGTTATAAAATAAAAACTACCACCTATTCAATTTGTTTGCATTGGTCCACATCGGTCAATGTGAACCATATCTAAGTGTTGTTTGGCTTGAGTGGAGGATTGTGGAAAGATTGTTCTCTTATGTTTTCCAAGACTGCAAGACTCACATGGGGGATTTTTCTCTTTTAAGATAGGTATACCTTTGACCATGGAGTGCTTCTGCAAAAGGATTAGACACTGAAAGGGAAGATGTCCAAATATTGCATGCTCAATCATACTTTCATTGGGGGTGGATGCAGTTTGTGCATAAGATTGGGTCAAATTTGCAGTTCTAAGGGTGAGGGGAAACATTTTATTCCTAGTCATGTGGATTTCAGAAATGATTTTTTTGCTGGGAGGTTTGTCATATATCATACATGATGCTCCTTCAAAAAATACCTTATAGCCATTTTCAATTAGTTGTCCTACACTTAACAGATTGTGTTTCAGATCTGGAACGTGATAGACATCGTTTATGTCTTTCTTTACATCTTATTTAGTGAGAATAGGTATAGTTCCTTTTCCTTGGACTTTGACTAAAGATTCATCTCCAAGTGTAATATCAGATGAAATAGAGGAATCAATTCAAGAAAGTAAATCTTTGTTACATGTCATGTGATTGTGGCATCCACTGTCCAGCAACCATAGGTCC
This sequence comes from Picea engelmannii, assembly GCA_009831015.1. Lineage (NCBI taxonomy): Eukaryota > Viridiplantae > Streptophyta > Pinopsida > Pinales > Pinaceae > Picea > Picea engelmannii. Next base: position 563,323 of record ML781846.1, on the reverse strand, counting down.
TTGTGTTGTTCTTCATTTTTGTGAAATGATAAAAACATCCCATTTGAGGTGTCTCCTTCATGATTTGTGACATGGGATATGCCTGACTATTGATCTTCTTGCTTCTTCCTGTATTCAGATTCATATTGCCCATATTTTTTGCTGTAATAACATTGTATGCTTGCTTTGTCATTTGATCTCCTCTCTCTCCCTCTTTGAGGCTGGAAATTTTGATTCCAATTTTGATGTGTGGTACCTTCACCTGAGTCATGGTTTCTTCGACTTCTCTCTCTTCCTCTGTGACCTTTGCCTCTGCCTTTGCCTCTCCCTCTGCTGAAGGAGAATTTAGTCTTGAAGGAATTAGGTATTAACTCATCTTCTAGATGCAATTTGGTCTCATGTGACAACAGATAACCCATGTGATCCAGGTGGATATTGGTGGTCGCCCACCTATTCCAACTGGCTCCTTTTGTCAGTTATTAGTTCAACACGTTCTTCTGTACCTCTTTGTAATTGTGGATTCTAAAATTTTGGGGTTGTTTGAATCCCTACACATATTCCAGGTGGATACTAGTGGCCTCTCACCTAATCCAACTCGCTTATTTTGTATTTTTTCATGTCAGCACATCTTGTTGTACTTCCGGTCCCATTTTGGATCCCTAAACAATGTTTTTTTTGTCTCTCCATAATCAAATTGTAGACAGAGACAAAGTTTGATGGAGTAATATGTAGTTCTCTAAAATACCTTTCCAATGGGCTATCATGTGACTAAAATAGAGGTCGTATGAAAAGTTTACGACCCCGGGAAGTTGAGGTACCAACTTATCCATAGGAGCCCACATGACTTTTGGCATTTCACCTCCTAGGGTTAGGTTTTTGGATGTCTAGGGTTTTGGAATTCATGAGTAATATTAAAAAGGCCTTTGGAGCCTCATTGTAGTCATTCTTCTCAGAAGGATGCATGTAGCAGCCACATCTCTTCTTAGAGATAACTACCACCATTCAAACAAGTGTTTCAGTTCTATAGTTTTATCATTTCATCCTATTTCATTTATTCAATAGAAGACATTGTTCACTTGATATCTGTGTTGTTGTTCATATCTCTGTGTTTATTGTATTTAGTCTATTAATAAGTTCATTCCGCTCCTAAATCTGGATCAGTGGTATCAGAGCGGTCTTCTCTTCATTTATTTTTCTTCATGCATGTCCCCGACAAGATCTCGGTACAAGAAGTTGGGACTTGAACCAATCGAGCCGTTGAAAGATTATCCACGTCGAGACTAATAACAACCCATGGGAGATGAAAAGAAAGATGATGGAGCAGGAGATCCTTTTAAAATGTTTCTCGAGGAATCCCTTGCATGAAAAAGTAATGAAATGATGGACAACTTTGCGCAGATCCTTCGGTGGTTTCCCACAGGAGAAGCATCTTCATCAAGAGACCATGGAACCCCCTTCAAGGTACAAGTAAATTTTGATATTCCATTATTTGAAGGACTGATACATGTGGATGTTGTAGATAAATGGTTGAATCTACTCGAAGGGTATTTTTCGGTCCATAATTTTTTTGACAGGGAAAAGATTATGTTTGCACTCCTCAAGGTCATCCCCCATGTTAAGGATTGGTGGGACACTTACTCTAAGCAAAGGGCCATAGAGTAATCTGCAATATTTGTTGTTTCCCCTACATGTGACTCCTTCCAGGATGTCATTAAAGAAAAATACTACCATGTTGGAAGCTACGAGGACAGTACACCAGATCGACCACCGTGCGTCAAGAAAGGGACCAGAAAGTACTAAATTTCACCAATATTTTCCATACCCTGCACACCAAGTTGGGTATGAAAGACTCTGAGTGACATATGGTTCTAAAATACGGCAGATATTTGCATAGATACATTAAAAAAGAAATGGTTTTTTTGGACATCGCCTCATTGGGTACAACTTATAGATATGCTTTCAAGATCAAGAACAAATTTAAGAAGAAGAGACAAGATTTTTTATCTACAAACTCCTCACAGCCGAAGTAGGGAAAAGGCGGCCCCAACCCACATAGCAAGGGACATAGAAAAGATGGCCACTCTCAGGACAACTAGTCCAAGCCACAACACAAGAAGGGAAATGAGAAGACAAAGAAGGACACGGGAAAATGGTGTGAATACCATAAAATCCCTTGGCACAACACTGAAGAATGTAGCTCCAAGCAGTCACTCGTGGACGAGCTGAATGATTCCATGTCAGAGGCTGATTATGATTCTGAATCAAATCTAGAAGGAGGGAAGCAAATTATCGATTCCAAAACCAGTGCCACTATCGCTACAACCAAAGTCCAGCCAAGCAAATGAGAATAACCAGAGCAAGGGGAACGCCTCTTTCACTCACATATGTGGGTAAAGGGGGCTCCAATTTATTTCATTGTTGATGGAAGTTGTCAAAAGAACCTGATCTCAACAGAATTCATTAAGCAGTTGGACCTGCCAATAACATCGCACCCGCAACCCTACACCATCAACTGGCTTTGCTAGGGAAGAGATCTTCATGTCAGCCAATAGTACCATGTTCCATACGACATCAAGCCCTTCCAAGATGAGGTATTGTGTGATATTTCTCCCCTTGAATTTTGTGATGTTATTTTAGGACAACCATATTTGTGGAAGCGACATGGTGTGTATGATTCTAGACCCCGTAGTGTTATTATTACTTTGGGTAGACAATTGTACATGATATCAGAGGTAGTGTCTCCTACTGCTATTTCTTTAATCTCTTATAAGTAATGTAGTAAGGTCATTTCACAGACATGGAAGTTTGTCTTCTTTGTGCTATGTGCTGACAGTAAGAAGAAGGTCATCGCCACATCCATTGTAATGTCCCTTTCCAAATAGCAGCTCCAGAGAGGAGGCTTAATGGTCTAAACCACCCCATTAGACTATAGCTAGGGCCAAAGAGGGGTAAATAGGGTTACTAGAGGTCACTCCAGTCACAGGTGTTATATTCGGAAAGTGACATTGAGCTAAAAAGGGTTAAAAGTGCTTTTAAGTCATTCTGAGCTAAAAATAGAAGTCAACAGTGAATTAGGGTTTCAATAGTTATTTAGGGTTTTGGAAGTCAACAGTGAATTGGGGTTTCAACATGATTTAGGGTTTTGGAAAGCTATAAAGGAAGGGTCAATGACATAATTCATCATTATGCACATTACGACTTGTCATTGAGGAGAAGAGGCACATCTCACGATAGATAGTTCAATTTATTCCAGGAGGAAGACACCAGTTGGCTGATTTCGGTGTTCAAGGACACACCCTAGTCACCGGGAAGATCATCCAGGTATTCCATCATTCTTCATTAATTCCACAGTGCTCCCATATTCCATGTATTATATTTTAGTTTCTTATTTTTATTCCGACTAAGATCCTTTTCTCTTTTGATCTAGCCGAGTGTTGTTATTTTATTCAGTCACAGTTGCTTATTTGTATTTTAGCTAAGATCCTTTCTCTGTTGATCTAGTCGAGTATTGTCAGTTTATTTAGCCACATTTGACCATTTTGTAATCCACAGAGATATCATAATACAAACTTTGCAGTCCTTTGCCATGTTGATTATTTGTATGTTCATTTATATGTTGTAAACCTTTGATCCTACATGCACATTAGTAGTGTTTCCTAGACTAGCCAAGTCAGGAACATTACCGTGGTATCAGAGATTTATTCCTACCAGCCTGTGACTAAAGACAATGAGTGCAGCAGAAGACCAAGAGGGTCGTGAACACGTAGGTGACAAATATTTCACTTACAACATGCATCAGGAAAGAAGGAATAGGCCTAATTTTCCCCCTTTTCCTCCTAGCTCAGAGGAAGAGGAAGAGGCACACAGAGAAGCAGAGAGAAGGGTAGAGTGTGAGGTTGAGTGTGAGGCAGAGAGGATGCTAGGTGATATACATGAGTGACCATAGGGTAGTAGCAAGGCCCCCATAGATCCAGAGGCGACTTTCATGTAGGTTATCAATGCTATGTTAGCTAGTCAACGAACCATGTCTCAGTCCTTCGCATAGGTGGTTGATAGATTGGCTAGAGTGGGCACCCCAGATACACAAGTCCTGCATGCAGCATAGGGGAACTCGAGAGTAGGTAGTAGACCCCATTCACCCTCTCACACATACACCTCTACGAGTAGGATTCCTAGACCCTTGTTTCCTAGTTTCCAGAGGGAACCCCCATTAGCAGCACCGCCATCGATAGCGCAGAGGCCACCCACTCATACCCATGACATTGCCGAGTATAAGAGGGAGTACACAGCATTGGGTCATGAATTACATCAGGACATGACCTTAGTCGAGTACTATGGACTTAGAATCAGGAACCACCAAAGAGAACCACAGAGAGGAGGACCACAACAGCAGGAGGGGCATAACCTCTATTTCATCCGAAAAGTTGGGAAACTCACCATCCCTTGTTTCGACGGATCGACCAAATACAATACTAGAGCTTGGGTATAGAAGCTAGATACGTATTACAAGATCAACCAGATGACCGAGACAGAGGCCATCAGTTTCGAGACCTTAAACTTGGAGGGTGGGGCACACAAGTGGTGGTACCATGGACTGGTGACATTGGGTCATAGTCGCATCACCTCCTATAGGGAGTTTACAGATAGGCTCATGGACAAGTTTGACAGGAAGGATCCTGAGATACACTTCAGGGATCTAGCCCAGTTGAGACAAACTGGCACAACAGACGCATTCATCGCAGAGTTTCAGTGGGTAGCCATGGTAGTGACAGATATATTAGAGCCCAGGTTGATCATGCTATTCACAGAAGGACTCACAGAGCCTTTGAGAGGATGGGTTAAGGAATATAGGACTCCCACTTTGCAGTATGTCATCCTTCACACTCGAGATCTGGCAGACTTAATGCCAAAGACTAAAACTTTCTCCAAACCATTTGTGCCCCAGAGGGATTGAGACAGGAAGCCATTCCAGAGAGAATGGAAGGGCAAGGAGAAGTTGGATGATGAGACTAGGTGAGAGATTATGAGGAAGAAGCTTTGCTTTAGATATAGATATCCTTGGGTCCCAGGGCACAGGTGCATGGGCAAGGGAGAGATTCATTATATTGAGGTATCAACAGACAACGTGGATAGTGAGGAGGAGGAGAAGGACATTGGATCCACTAGTTCAGAGGAGGAGTCAGCACCAAAAGAGGAGCAACCTCCTTGTAGACCACTGACACCAGCATGAGCCCATCCTCCAATAGTCCCACAACTGCCAGAATAGGCTAACAGGAGGAAACCATCAAAGGGAGGTGTCATAGTGACCCTTTCTAGTGTTCTCAGGTATGATACCCTCCATATCAGAGGGATTATTCAGGGGCAACAAGAAATCACCCTGATAGATGGTGGGGCCACCCACAACTTCATCGACACTTCACTAGTATCGAGACGAGCACTTCATACAGAGGAGTTTGAGGGGTTTGATGTTGTGGTAGCATATGTCCACACAGTGGAGTGTCTAGACAGAGTTCCAAACTTAGAGATGAATTTAGGAAACTACACATTGAGAGACACATTTTATGTGGTTGACCTATCAGACACAGATGTGGTGTTAGGAGTTCAATGGATGATTACCTTGGGAAAAATCACTACCAACTACCAAACCTTGGAAATGGGATTCAAAGATCAGGATTGGAAGAAGGTTGTTCTAAGAGGTATGTCGACAGGAGCACCCAGGATAGTTTCAGCCAAGATGATGGAGAAGATATTTAGACATGGGGAGGTAGCATATGTCGCAGAATGCTTGATCACTGCTCAGAAGGATTCAGAAGGTCGACAAAAATACCATATAGAGATCCAGAATTTATTGGGATGACATCAGCAGGTCTTTGAGGCAATTACACCAGGGAGACCACCTGACAAGGGGTTTGAGCACACCATTGAGTATGAGGAGGGGGGAAAACCTATGATCAACCCCCCTATTGTCATCCTAGGAGGTTCAAGGATGAGATAGAGAAGGAAATCAAGGAATTGTTGGTGATGGGACACATCAGACCGAGAAACAACCCATTTTCTTCTTTAGTTTTCTTAGTTCAGAAGAAGGATGGCACCATGAGGATGTGCATTGATTATCGATCCTTGAACAAGAAACCCATCGAGAACCAATACCCTATCCCATGCATTGATGAGTTGATGGATGAACTGCATGGGGCAGTTTACTTCTCAAAAATTGATCTATGCTCTAGATAACATCAGATCAACATCCGAGAGAAGGACATAGAGAAGACGACATTTCGATGTCATTTTGAACACTTCGAGTTCCTGGTTATGCCATTTGGGCTAACCAATGTACCCCCTAAATTCTAGTCTTGCATGAACCATATATTTAGGGATCAGTTAAGGAAACCAGTCTTGGTTTTCTTCGACGACATCTTGATCTATATTCGGTCATGGCAAGAGCATATGAGGCACCTCGATAAGGTATTGAGCATCATGGAGGCATAGTCATTATATGCCAAAGAGTCCAAGTGTGAGTTCGGTATGATAGAGCTGCTTTACTTAGCCCACATCATTAGTGCACAGGGGGTATAGGTGCACCAAGAGAAGATAAGGGCCATTTTGGATTGGTCGACGCCCAAGAATGTGACAGAATTAAGGAGCTTCTTTGGGCTGTGCAACTGTTACAGACGGCTCGTCCAGGGTTTTTCTCATATTGGAGCACCGCTGACAGATCTTACCAAGCATGGTGCCTTCATATTGACCGATAAATCACAAGAAGCCTTTGATCACATGAAGGAAGTCATGGGCACTTATCCAGTGTTAGCACTACCAGACTTCACCTTGCCATTTGTACTAGAGTGTGATGCATCCGGCGAAGGGATCGATGTAGTTTTGATGTAGGGAAGACACCCCATTGTATTCAAGAGCTGGAATCTTAGTCAACCTAAGAGGTTGTACTCCATTTATGACAAGGAAATGTTGGCAATCATTCATGCCTTGACCAAGTTCAGACAATATTTGGTGGGCAGCAAATTCGTGGTCAAGACCGATCACAACAGTTTGAAGTATTTCCTTTAGCAAAAGGACCTCAGTGAGGGTCAACAGAAATGGGTGACGAATGTACAAGCATTCAAATTTGACATAGAGTATGTAAAGGGGAAGAAGAGCATTGTGTCCGATGCATTATCGAGGAGACCTGCGACAAGTTCTTTGATGGAGATTTCAGTAGATTGGAAATCCCACTTGTTAGTGGAATATTCCAAGAACAAGTTCACTTGTGAGGTGATGGATGGGAATATACAAGATGACCAGTATAGGGTCATTGAACATGTCATATTTTACAAGGATAGAGTCTGCTTGGTGCCATATTCATGGCTTAAGAAGAAGATCCTCACTGCAGTTCATGATTCACCTCGAGCAAGCCATCATGGTTTTTTCAAAACCTACAGACAAATTAGAGAGAGGTTCTCATGGAAGGTCCTCAAACAAGATGTTATGAGACACGTCAGTTAGTGTGTGACTTTCTAGCAGAACAAGTCGAAGTATTCTCTTCCAACAAGGCTACTTCAACCACTCCCCATTCCATAGCAGAAATGGGAGAGTATATCTATGGACTTCATCACATGTCTACCCAAGGTCCAGGGTAAGGACTGTATCTATGTAGTGGTCGACAGATTGACCAAGTTTTCTCACTTCTACGCCATACCGATAGAGTACAACGCAGTTCAGGTAGCCAAGATTTTCTTCAGGGAGGTCTTCAAACTTCATGGATTGCCAAAGAACATCGTCAGTGACAGGGACATTTGGTTCATAGGGACATTTTCGAGAGAGTTGTTTCGGTTGGTGGGGACAGAGTTGACACCTAGTACCATCTATCACCCTCAGACAAATGGGCAGACCGATATTTTCAAAAAGTGGGTTGAAGGGTATTTGAGGAAATATGTAGGAGGACAACAGAGAACGTGGGTAAAGTGCTTACATTTAGGAGAACATTGCTACAACACCACCTTCCACATGTCCATTGGTATGAAACCCTTCCGAGCATTGTATGGATATGATGCTCCCACTTTGGTAGACTTGGTATTCAGGGAGAGAAGAGCTCCCAAGACCAAGGATCCGATCATAGAGAGTCAAGAGATTCTCAAGTTGTTGAAAGAGAACCTGCAGACGACACAAAACTGACAGAAGATAAGTGCAGACAGGCAAAGGATAGAGCGCAAATTTGAGGTTGGAGATTTGGTTTTCTTCAGACTCCAACCCTACAGATAGTCATCTCTTAAGAAGAGTGGGGATGAGAAGCTCAAGCCCATATTTTATGGTCCTTACAGGATCATGCGCCAAGTAGGAGAGGTTGCTTACGAGCTAGAGATTCCAGAGGGGAGAAAGATTCATAACACGTTCCACGTGTCTTGCCTCAAAAAGGCAGTGGGACAATTCATTATCACATCAGAGGAGCTTCCCCTGTTGGATGAGGAGGGAAAACTGGAGTTAGTTTCGGAGGAGGTTTTGGATTTTTGGGAGCAAAAATTGAGGAGCAGGGTCATTAGAGAGTGTTTGATCAGATGGAGAGGGCTTCTAGTAGAGGACGCTACTTGGGAGAGCAAGAAGGTGTTGCAACACCTTGGATTGGTATTTCTTGAGGACAAGCAATTTTGGGAAGGGAGGACTGTAATGTCCCTTTCCAAATAGGAGCTCCAGAGAGGAGGCTTAATGGTCTAAACCACCTCGTTAGAGTATAGCCAGGGCCAAAGAGGGGTAAACAGGGTTACTAGAGGTCACTCCAGTCACAGGTGTTATATTCGGAAAGTGACATTGAGCTAAAAAGGGTTAAAAGCGCTTTTAATTCATTATGAGCTAAAAATAGAAGTCAACAGTGAATTAGGGTTTCATCAGTGATTTAGCGTTTTGGAAGTCAACAGTGAATTAGGGTTTCAGCATGATTTAGGGTTTTGGAAAGCTATAAAGGAAGGGTCAACGACCTAATTCATCATTATGCAGATTATGACTTGTCATTGAGGAGAAGAGGCGCATCTTAGGAGAGATAATTCAGTGTATTCCAGGAGGAAGACACCAGTTGGCTAATTTCGGTGTTGAAAGACACACCCTAGCCATTGGGAAGATCATTCAGGTCTTCCATCATTCTTCATTGATTCCGTAGTGCTCCCATATTCCGGGTATTATATTTTAGTTGCTTATTTGTATTCTGGCTAAGATCCTTTTGTCTTTTGATCTAGCTAAGTGTTGTTATTTTATTCAGCAGTAGTTGCTTATTTGTAATCTGGCTAATATCCTTTGTCTATTGATCTAGTCGAGTATTATTAGTTTATTCAGCTGCATTCAACCATTTTGTAATCCATAGAGATATCATAATACAAACTTTGCAGTCCTTTGTTGCGTTTATTATTTGTATGATCATTTATATGTTGTAAACCTTTGATCCTACACGCACATTAGCAATGTTTCCTAGACTAGCCAAGTCAAGAAAATTACATCCATGGCCTCTACACAGAGCCTCTCTTTGCAGTAGAAGAAAGTGGACAAGATCGAGGAAGAGTACAAAGACATATTCTCGTCAACCACCGGGATACCGACGCACTGCCAAGTCAAGCATCCAATTTATCTAACCCCCTGTGAACCTATGCCTAATGGACCAGTGTATCGCCACTCACTAATGGAAAATGATGAAATCAACCGTTAGATCCAAGAGCTTCTTCAAAAGGGGCACATTAGACCCAAATCCTCCCCTTGTGGAAGCCCTATTGCACTGGTGCAGAAGAAGGATGGGACATGGTGACTCTAAATTGATTACAGAGAATTAAATTAAATCATAGTCAGAAACCGATACACAATTCCTAAGATTGATGACCTTCTTGACCAACTCAAGGGGGAAAATTTCTTCAGCAAGATTGACCTAAATTCTAGCTTTCACCATGTTCCGATCGAACCAACTAATGTCTGAAAGACAACTTTCAAATCTAAAGAAGGTCTCTTCAAATGGTTGGTCATGCCCTTTGGCCTAAAAAATGCACCAACCACTTTCATGAGGTTGATGGATGATGTATTGAGACCCTTCAAAAACTCTTTTGTGGTAGTATATTTGGATGGTATCCTCATCTTCAACAGAACTTGGGAGGAGCACATGCGACATATTCAATATTTTTTGAGCACTCTACGACAACACAAGCTATATGCCAACTTAGAAAAATGTTCCTTTGGCATGAACGTGGTCCAATACTTGGGATACATTGTTGATGAGCATGGGGTACATGTTGATCCCACTAACATCCAAGTCATTCGTTATTGGCCAGCCCTGAACAAACTAACCGAGCTTCAAAGCTTCTAGGGACTCGCCAATTTCTATTGATGGATCATGTTGGGATTCTCCCATATTGCATGAGCCCTCATCCATGTGACCAAGGGAGGTGGAAGGGAAATTTTCATGTGGGGGAAGGAACAACAATGAGCATTTGATGATCTGAAGCATCACATGTTCTCATCTCCATTACCCTCCTTGCATGATCTGTAACAATCATTTGAGCTTGAGACTGATGCATTTGATTATGTTGTAGGTGTAGTTCTCACTCAACATGGTCATCCAGTGGCATACCATAGTGAGACACTTTCAGATACTGTTCATAAATACCCCACCTATGACAAGTAAATGTATTCCATTGTACAAGCCTATTTTCAATGGAAGCATTACATTATGGGAAAGGAGATGATCATCCACACTTATCACAAGCCTCTATAGTTCATACAGACATAGGGGACGTTGCGGAACGACTGCCAACAAAAGTGGTCCACCTACCTAAATCATTTCATCTCAACATCAAGTATAAGATAGGGAGCACAAATCTTTTCACCGACTGCCTCAGTCGAACTCCCGTGGCTACATTCGCCACTATGCTCCATTCCTGTGGACATGACGGATTTGAGTGGCCCCAACTTTATCAAAAAGATTCAGACTTCGCCACCACCTATTATCTCTTGCGTACATGCACGGCTATCCCTGATTTTCACATTCAATAAAGGATAGTATTCCATCTAGTCCATATTTGTGTTCCTTCAAGAGAGCATGAAAAGATGACTTGAGAATCCAACTATAGTCGGGTGGCAGGACACTTTGGCCTGGATAAAACTTTGGTCGTTCTCCAGAAACATTTTTATTGGCCAAAACTTCGACATGACGTCAACAAGTATATCAGATCTTGCACTGCCTGTGCCATTTCCAACCTAGCCATCAAGAAGCAAGGCTTATACACCCCTCTTCCCACAGCTGAGAATCCTTGGGAATCCATATCAATGGATTACATGTCTGGCCTTCTGTCTACCAAGAAAGGAAATTATTTTGTATATGTGGTCATTGATCGGTTTTTGAAGATGGCCATCCTCATAGCCTGCAAGAAGAACATCACAGTGACAGATATTGCCAAGCTCTTCCTCGAATGAGTGTGGGTCCATTTTGGGATACCACGGACCATCATCTCCGACTGGGACAACAGGTTCCTCAACACGTTTTGGTCAAGTCTCTGGTCACTATAGGACACCAAGATCACTAAATCCACACCTTTCCACCCCCAAACAGAGGTTGTCAATCGAATGATTGTGCACATCCTAGGGTTGTAAAACTCTAAGCATCCACATACATGGGATGGGAGTCTCCCCTATGTTCAAAACATTTACAATAGGGCTCTCCATAGCTCCACCAGCCATAGCCCATTTCAAGTGGGACTGAGATTCCAACCCTTAGGTCCCATTGATGTTTCACTATCTTTGGAAACCACACAGACAGACTCCTCCCATGTTCATTATGAGACCGATAAAGCCACCATATTCATTGAGCAGATTCAACACATCCTCCAATAGGTCCATGATATTTTTCAGAAAGCCAATGCTAAGTACAGGAAACACCATGATCAACATAGGGTAGCGCACCAGTTTCAGGTTGGAGACAAGGTCTAATTACACTTGTAGAAGGAGCATCTTAAAGGGCCCCATCAGAAGCTCTACCCACTTTTCTATGGGCCTTAAACCATCACCAAGGTTGTGGGTAATAATGCTTTTGAGTTCAACACTCCACCATTCCTTGGCCTGCACCCAATGTTCAATGTGACCCTCATTCAGCCATATTTTTCAGCATTATTGGACACCCTAGAGATCGTAGAACAACTGACACTGACAAAGCTCAACCATGACTGCATGGAACATGCATCCACTGATCAGATAGTGGACACATATGTCAAGGGCACTCACCGATAGAGGATCCAACTTTATCGGGTTCTCAAGGTAGGGAAGCTCCTACACCAAGGAAATTGGATCACCTGGGGGAAAATCTAGCAGAAGTTTCCTCACTTGATGGGGGAACTCAAAAAAATGGAGACCATTTCTTCCTAAGGGGGGAGGATTGATCCAGGTGGATATTGGTGGCCACCCACCTATTCCAACTGGCTCATCTTGTCATTTTTTATTTCAACACGTTCTTTTGTACTTATTTGTAATTACGAGTTCTATACTTCTAGGGTTGTCTGAAGCCCTACACATCTTCCAGGTGGACACTAATGGCCTTTGACCTAATCCAACTAGCTTATTTTTTATGTTTTTATGTCAACACATCTTGTTGTACTTCTAGGTCCATTTTTGAGCCCTAAACAATGTTTTTTTGTCTTTCCATAGTCAAACTATAGACAAAGTCATATTTTGATGGCGTAATGTGTATTTCTCTAAAATACCTTTTCAACGGGCTATCACGCACCTAAAAAGAAGGTCGTATGAAAAGATACGACCCTGAGAAGTTGAGGTACCAACTTACCCATAGGGGCCCACATGAATTTTGGTGTTTCACCTCCTAAGGTTAGGTTTTTGGATGTATATGGTTTTGGAATTCATGAGTAATATTAAAAAGGCCTCTAGAGCCTCAGTGTAATCGTTATGCTCATATGGATGCCCGTAGCATCCAGATATCTTCTCAGATATAGCTACCACCATTCAAGCAAGTGTTTCACTTCTGCAATTTTACAGTTTCAACCTATTCCATTTATTCAATAGAAAATATTGTTTACTAGATATTTGTATTTTTCTTCATATCTCTTTGTTTATTGTATTCAGGCTATTAATCAGTTCGTTTCTCTCCTAAATCTGGATCACCATGAGTTCATCTGTGGAAAAATTTGACAGATCCTTGGATTCAAGGATGGTTGTAACAACCATCTCAAATTTCTTTGGAATATTTCTGAGGAATTTCTCAATAATCCTTTGATCAGGGATGGCTTCACTAGTCAACTTGATCTGGTTTACACTTCCCATGAATCTGGTCATAAATTGATCAATATTTTTTAGATTTTGTCATTTTTAAAGTCTTAAAATGTGTCTTCAAGGTCTGCAACTTGACTCTTTTGACCTTGTCATTTCCCTGGTAGGTTGTACTGAGAATGTCCCAGATCTGTTTTGAGGTAAAAACACCGTTGATTTTTGATAAAATCTAGTCATCCACTGAGTTTTGAATCCAGAACTTGGCCTTATTCTCTCTTTTGCTCTGTTCTATCTGACCAACACTTTCTTGATTGTTCATGGAAGCTATATATGTTGGATATGGTTCCACATAGCCAAGATCCACTGGATCACAAGAATCATGTGATTGTAAGAATGATCTCATTCTGAGAGACTAAAATTCATAGTTCTTTGCAAGAAGAATTTCCCCTTTTGTTGGTCCTAAATGGTTAGGTGTGGCCATTTTTGTAAAAAAAACAGAACAAAAAACAAGTTGTTAGTATTGTTCGTGCTTTTTCTCAGGGATAAAGAAATACATTTGATATCGCTTGATGCAAGCAGACATGTCCTCTTACTATTTCTTGTGCGTAAAACACATCAACAATGTTTCGAGCTAGAGCTACAAAAAAATTCTTATTTCCTGGTATGGATCTTGCTAGATCTGATTATCCGAGCCCAAGATTGTTCAGAGTTAGAGCTCTGAGTTACGTTCTTTATCGACTGTAACCATTTAATGGAAAAAACTAGGTGCTCCGAGGCTTCATTTTTAACAAATACAATTTTTAACATTAAACCTTCATATGACCAAGGGCTCAGAACCAGGTGCTCTGGGCGTTTCAGGACTTCAGGACTTTCTACCCTTCTTATCTTTGAATACACATTCTTTGAAGTACCGAATAATAGGTAGAAATATCAATGATCCTCAAAAGGCACTAAGATCGACAACTCAAATTTCGATGTTTCGGACTTCGACGATTTTTGTTGATCGCACCAACAAGCACAACACTCGCAAGGTGTTGATCGCCGAAAAGAAACAGATCATATGACTCCTATTCCTCCACCCGATCAATGGCTTTTCACCTTCTTTTCACTTCGATCTTCGATAATTTTTCCACAACACCTTTCCACAAATCTCCCGAATTGTCAAATCGACGAATACACCCAAGTATTAAATCGACGGTCCTCAAGCTCCGACGGATGGACGGTTCAAATTTCTTCTCTTTGGGATTGGGAAAATTCTTTTGGTCATCCACACAACATGACCCTGTGTATCCACTGATGCCGAAATGTTGAAATGGTTGAGCATCGAATGGAAAAAAACATCGACAACCCACAATGCTCAACAAATCGAGTGATCGAGATGCTTTTTGAGATTTCGGCCTTTGGGAGTTCCTGTGTGCTGACTTGCACTAACCTCTGGAGTTTCGAATCTCCAGAGTGACCTAAGTGTGATCCCAGCGGTCCACGTGTTTTTTGAACTAGTGGTCACGATCTACTTCGATGCTTCGGCCTTCGGGGCTCTTTCCGTCACTACTTCACAGTTCTCCCAAAGTGTCATATCGTCGATATCTCGGATGGATTTCACGTGTCCAGTGTGAATAACAACCTGGATTAATTGATGCAGGAGCATCGCCAACACATCAAGTGAGCCAGCGCGGAAGCGGAAGACAGCTGGACAAGCCAGCACAAATTTTCAAAACACTTTGGGATTGTTGCGCAAATCTTAAATATAACAATTTAATGAAGCACACTTGTATATTGTAAATGGACCTTAAATGGATTGCTCTCATCCTTAGTAGATAGACAACATTTAAAGTAGTTAATGCAGGTAGATAGGAATTTAATTCTAGACTAGACAGTTGTAGAGCACAAGAGGGAAACAGGATATAGACACCCTCATTGTGCATTGTAACATTATTATGAAGTAGCATTGTTGAAGAGAGCAAGAGCATGCAGAGAGCTGTGTAAGAACACCCATGTACAGACATTTGAATTAATAGAAGAAAGCTTGGATTCAAATTTATGGTTTTGTGTTTTTTCTCTGTGTATAGATGTTGATATGCTCATTGGATGTTTTCTTCCTGTTATACATTTTCTTTGATATGCTGGGTATATGATTTCATGTTTTAAATAGAGTCTGAGAGGAATAAGAAATGAGTTTCAATTGTTTTTCTATTTGAGCTAGAGAATTCCTGCAAGGAATGTAGTTGAAGTGTCCGCAAGGAGTGCGTTGACAGAGGGCTCAGATAGTTTAACTTTTGTTCTCGTTCATCCAGAAGTGCAAACAGGCATAGGAGCCGTGCAAGGAATGCGTAGGTGAGTAAAAGTCTCGGGGTTGCGAAACTGAGTGAAGAATTGAAGGACTGCTGCTGCAGGTGTGCGCAGATTCGAAGTATTCAAGCACGTGAAAGTGTTTGAAGGTTTCCACAAGGAGTGTGAGCAAGTGGTTTCTTTCTGAGGACTTGAAGCCATGGGAAAAGTTCAGAAGGTATAGAACCTTCGAGTCATCACCAATGGAAGCATAGGGAGTTGCTGCCATGAATTTTTTAGGAGGGCATCGTAAGTTTGCACCGCAGGTGAACATGTTTTCGTAGAGGAATACTTGGTCCATTTCGCGGAATTCATCTGGAAGAAACGGACGGACGGTATTCTCTGAGGAGAATCCACGAATTTTCGTGAGCTGTTAGATCTCGCAGAGGTACAAGGGAGATACTACAGGTATTCCCGAGAAGTTACAAGCTCAGAAGGGATAGAGTCGTTGGTCCAAGCCAGCCAGGGCCGTTGGATTACTCGCGGAATCGCCTACCGGGGTTTCGTGAGGGAAGAGCTGAAGATTTGGCAACGGGAATCGTGATATTGCGATACGTGATATCCCAACGGATACGTAAACAGTGTGGGGGCCACAGGAGTTGGTGACGTGGACAGGTGGCACGCCTTATTGGGATCTCGCAGCGAGAAGTTCCAAATTATTGACATTAGGATTCACAATCCCGCAAAGTCCGAAGTCCTGACGAGATAAGGGATCGTTGAAAAGTCAAAGAAGCGAGCTCATCGGAGTTTTGGCATATCATGAGTCGGGAGTTGGTAAAGTGAATGGATTGATATCACGAGTGGTGAAATAGCGATAGGGGAAGTCTCGACATGAAAAGGAAAAGGTCAGCATTGACTGACATCGGGGTTCGGGGATTCGAAACACCAGCGCTAGACCATTGACCTCACGACACCGCGAAGTCCGACCTCCCGATTGTAATAAGGGGATCGCGTGAGAGTTATGTGGGTGCAGATTTCTCGATAGGGAAAGATAACAGCCTTAGAGTTCTTCAGGCCATGAAAGAGAGAAGCTCTTGTGAGTGGACGTGCTTGCGGAAGCGTGGTTGCGTCAAGGTGGTATCATAGAACAGAAAGATTATTTTCTTTATGTAGCAGAGAAAGAGAATTCACCATGCCGCTGAGGAGAAATAGGAAATCACCTGATCCAGAGGATAGGGAAGTGCAGCGGAGAAGAGGCAGGCAGATAACAGACCCAGTCATGGAGAGACAAATGCGTGATCTCCGAGCAAGACTCGAAGACATGAAGACAACTCAAAGATGCAGAGCCAGTGCGGGGGATCTTAGTGATTCCGAAAGCGAGATTGAGTCTGAAGGAGAGGAGGAAGTTGCAACTGAAGATGCATCAAACGAGAATTTGATCAAATCTATTTCCAGAATGGGTGCAAGAGTAAAGATGGACATTCCAGTTTATGAGGGAAACTTGGACACAGAGGAGCTTCTAGATTGGATTGAGCTCTAGACACATACTTCGACTACGAAGATGTCGAGGAAGACAAGAAAGTCAAGCATGCTATCACATGCTTGAAAGGACATGCAACATTGTGGTGGGATGAACTACAAGCTGATAGACACTGCAAGGGAAAGCAAAAGATCAAGAGTTGGGATCGAATGATCGCAAAGATGAAGGTGAAATTCATCCCCAGAGACTATCAAATCACTATGTTCATAAGAATGCAGAACCTAAGACAGAAGTTGATGACAGTGAAAGAGTACACTGAAGAGTTCTATAAACTGAACAACATGGTAGGTCATCGGGAGAGCGATGATGAAAAGGTTGCCAGATACATGAATGGCTTGAGATATGATATCCAGGATGAGATGAGCATGGTAACCATCCGAATGGTAGAATATGCTTATCAGATGGATCTAAAAGCTGAAGAGAAGCTGAGACAAAAGCAGAGTCAGAGGGGCAGAGACAGAAGTCAGCCCAGAGGCAAAGCAGTTGCCCAGGACAAATTTCAGAAGCCTAGGGAGGAATGGAAGAAACCTCAGACTCATACTGAGAGAGGTGGAACCTCACAAAGAGGACAGCATAATGAGCAGAAAGGAGATTATGCTGACAATAACACTTTTCCTCGTACTAGAGGTAGAGGAAGAGGAAGAGGTGGAGTAATCACATGCTTCACATGTGGGAAGAATGGACAAAAGTCTTATGAGTGTCCAGAGTAAAAGAAAGAAACTGGAGAAGCTCACATCGCTGAAGCACAAAGGTGGGATGTTGAGGCAGAAGACGCTCAAGGCGAAAGATCGTTGATGATGCGGAAAGTCCTTTTGACACATGAGAAGGAGGTGGAAAGTTCAGTCCAAAGGACCAGACTTTTCAGGACTGCTTGCAAGACCAAGGACAGGGTGTGCAAGGTCATCGTAGACAGTGGTAGCATGGATAATCTCATTTCTATGGAGATGGTAGAGAAGCTGGAGATGGAGACGACTGATCATCCAAGCCCATACAGAGTTTCGTGGCTACATAAAGGACACCAGGTAACTGTCACTAAACAATGTTTAGTTGAATTCAAGATAGGAGGATATAATGATAAGATATTGTGTGATGTCATTCCTATGGATGTTTGTCATCTATTGCTGGGTAGACCATGGAAATATGATAGGAATGTGATTCATGATGGGTGAATGAACACATACACCCTGGAGAAGAATGGGAGGACACACATGTTGCTTCTGATAAAGGATAAGGAGGTGAAACCAGAGGTAAGCAACATAGTACTTCTCATGAGTGGGAAGGAACTTCTTACAGAGGTGAAGAAGAAGGAGGATCCACAGTTCATTGTGGTCAGAAATCCGAGAATTGTTCTGACTAGCACAAGAGTGGATGATTTACCAGAACAAGTTCAAGAATTGCTGGAAGAGTTCCCTGACATTATAGTGGACGAATTACCTCGTTCATTGCCACCAATCAGGAGTGTGAGTCATCATATTGATCTCATACCAGGAGCCAGTTTACCAAATAAAGCTGCATACAGATTGACGCCGCAAGAAAATGAAGAGGTTAAAAGGCAAGTCCATGAGTTGATGGACAAAGGATTGGTTAGAGAAAGCTTGAGGCCATGTGTTGTTCCAACAGTACTCAGTCTGAAGAAAGACAGAGGCTGGAGGATGTGTACTGACTCAAGGGCAATTAACAAGATAACCATCAGGTACAAATTTCCATTGCCGAGGATGGATGATCTGATTTATTGCTTGAGCGGAGAAAAATATTTTTCAAAGATTGATTTGAAGAGTGGTTATCATCAGATTCGCTTGAGAGAAGGTGACAAATGGAAGACAACATTCAAAACAAATGAAGGGTTGTATGAATGGCTTGTTATTCCATTTGGATTAACAAATGCACCAAGTACCTTCATGAGGTTGATGAACGAAGTCTTGAGGGAGTTCATTGAAAAATTTGTCATTGTGTATTTGGATGACATACTGGTGTACAGTAAGACAGTGGTAGAGCATCTGAAGCATTTGGCTACAGTGATGCAGAAACTACAGCAGGAGAAGCTGTTGATAAATATGAAGAAGTCCTCATTTATGAAGACAGAGCTCATTTACTTGGGGTTTGTTATTTCGGCAAATGAGTTGAGGATGGATCCAGATAAGGTGGAGGTAATTAAGAATTGGCCATCACCGAAGAATATTTTTGAGGTGAGAAGTTTTCACGGGTTGGCTAGTTTCTACCGAAAATTCATCAGGAACTTCAGTGGAATTAGTGCAGCAATGATGGACACAATGAAGAAAAGACATAAGTCTTTGCACTGGACAACAAAGGCTGAAAAGAGTTTCATTCTGTTGAAAAGGAAGATCACAGAACAACCGGTTTTGGTGTTGCCGAATTTCCAAAAGACATTTCAGGTGAAATGCGATGTAAGAGGATTCGCAATCGGGGCAGTCTTAAGTCAAGAAGACAGGCCGATAGCGCACTTCAGTGAGAAGCTGAATGAGGCGAAAGTGAAGTACTCCACTTATGATAAGGAGTTCTATGCTATCATACAAGCATTAAAGAAATGGAGGCATTACTTGATCCCGAAAGAGTTTGTCTTGTACAGTGACAATCATGCATTGCAGTTTGTGACTCAACAGGAGAAGTTGAATCAAAAACATGTCAAATGTGTTGAGTATATGCAGAATTTCACTTTTGTGATTAAACATATTTCTGGTACTGCAAACAAAGTTGTTGATGCTTTGAGCAGGAAGTGTTTACTGTTGCAGGAGTTAAGAGTCAAAACATTGGGTTTTGATGATCTCAAGCACAATTACGCTGATGATCAGGATTTTGGAGAGGCATATGAAGCAGCTGAGAATCCAGTTCTCAGAGATAGAAGCCAGTGGGCTGAGTACATGATCCAGGAAGGATTGTTGTTTAGAGGTAATCAACTGTGTATTCCAAAATGCTCCATGAGGGAGAACTTGTTGAAGGAAAAACATAGTGGAGGATTGGTGGGACACTTCGGTCATGACAAAACATTCGCAAAGCTGAGCGAGTCATACTTTTGGCCAGTGATGAGATCAGAGGTCAAGAGATTTGTAGACAGATGCAAAATTTGCCAGCACTCGAAGGGAAGGAAGCAGAATGCAGGTTTTTATCAGCCATTTCCCATACCAGAGAGGTTGTGGGATGTGATTAGCATGGATTTCATATTGGGGTTGCCAAGGACGCAAAGACGATTTGATTCAATATTTGTGGTTGTGGATAGATTTTCCAAAATGGCACACTTCATTCCATGTCAGAGAACCAGTGACGCAACTCACATTGCGAACCTGTTCTTCAAAGAGGTCATTGGACTTCATGGATTGTCGAAGAGTATAGTCTCGGATCGAGATACCAAATTCATAAGGCATTTTTGGAGGACCTTATGGAAGAAGTTGGGAACTAACTTGTTGTTTAGTTCAGCGTATCATCCTCAGACGGATGGACAGATAGAAGTGGTAAACAGAAGTCTGGGAGACTTGCTGAGAAGCTTGGTGACAGAGCACCACAGTTAGTGGGACAACATATTACCACAGGAAGAGTTTTCTTATAACGACTCAGTTAACCGGAGCACAGGGAAAAGTCCATTTCAGGTTGTTTATGGTATGCAACCGAGGGGAATTTCTGAACTGAGGGATTCAGAACAGACTGCGACTATGAGCGCTAGTGCAGAAGAATTCGCCGAGGCGATGAAGGAACTTCACAACTAGGTGTAGGAGCAGTTGCAGAATTCAAGTCAGGAGTATAAACACAGAGTCGATCAGCATCGGAGACAACTTCAGTTTGAGGTTGGTGACTTAATTCTGGCACATTTGAGAAAGGAAAGGTTCTCAAGGGGAACATACGATAAATTGAAAATGAAGAAAATCAGACCCTGCAAGGTCTTGAAGAAATTTGGAGTGAATGCTTACGAGATTGAATTATCCAATGGGATCAGAATTTCTATGATATTCAATATCTTTGATTTATACCCATATAAAGCTGGAGAAACAGAGACTGGAATTGAGTAGCCAGTCATCCAGTGGACGAAGCAGATGCCTGTTGCAGAGAAGCCACAGATGGAAAGCATACTAGACAAGAGAGTAAGTAATAAGACCAGGAGGAAAGAATACTTTGAGTATCTAGTCAAATGGAAGAACCATCCAATTGAAGATGCCAACTGGGAGACTGAAGAAGAGATACAAAAGCATGGACAGACCATGCAGGAGCTCATGGAGAGGAGCCCATGAAAGTTTTCAAGCGAAGGAGTATGATGCAAGAGCATCGCCAACACATCAAGCGAGCCAGTGCGGAAGCGGAAGAAGCTGGATAAGCCAGCACAAATTTTGAAAACACTTTGGGATTGTTGCGCAAATCTTAAATATAAAAATTTAATGAAGTGCACTTGTATATTGTAAATGGACCTTGAGTGGATTACTCTTGTCCTTCATAGATAGACGGCATTTAAAGTAGTTAATGCAGGTAGATAGGAATTTAATTCTAGGCTAGACAGTTGTAGAGCGCGAGAGGGAAACAGGATATAGACACCCTCATTGTGTAGTGTAACATTATTGTGAAGAAGTATTGTTGAAGAGAGCAAGAGCATGCAGAGAGCTGTGTAAGAACACCCATGTACAAACATTTGAATTAATAGAAGAAAGCTTGGATTCAAATTCATGGTTTTGTGTTTGTTCTCTGTGTATGGATGTTGATATGCTCATTGGATGTTTGCTTCATGTTATACATTTTCTTTGATATGTTGTGTATATGATTTCATGTTTGAAATAGAGTCTAAGAGGAAGAAGAAATGAGTTTCAATTGTTTCTCTATTTGAGCCAGAGAATTCCTGCAAGGAGTGTAGTTTAAGTGTCCGCAAGGAGTGCGTTGACATAGGGCTTAGATAGTTTATCTTTTGTTCTCGTTCATCCAGAAGTGCAGACAGGCATAGGAGTCGTGAAAGGAATGCACAGGCAAGTAAAAGTCTCAGGGTTGCAAACCTGAGTGAAGAATTGAAGGACTGCTGCTGCAGGTGTGCACAGAGTCAAAGTATTCAAGCATGTGAAAGTGTTTGAAGGTTGCCGCAAGGAGTGCAAGCAAGTGGTCTCTTTTTGAGGACTTGAAGCCATGGAAAAAGTTCATAAGGTATAGAAACTTCGAGTAATCACCAAGGGAAGCATAGGGAGTTGGTGTCGTGAAGTATTTAGGAAGGCGTCGTAAGTTTGCGCTGGAGGTGAACAAGTTTTCGTAGAGGAATACTTGGTCCATTTCGCAGAATTCATCCGGAAGAAACGGACAGACGGTATTCTCTGAGGAGAATCCATGAATTTTCGTGAGCCGTTAGATCTCGCAGAGGTACAAGGGAGATACTACAGGCATTCCCGAGAAGTTACAAGCTCAGAAGGGATAGAGCCGTTGGTCCAAGCCAGCCAGGGCTGTTGGATTACTTGCGGAATCGCCTACCGGGGTTTCCTAAGGGAAGAGCCGAAGATTTGGAAACGGGAATTGCGATATTGCGATACACGATATCCCGACGAATACGTAAACAGTGTGGGGGCCACAGGAGTTGGTGACATGGACAGGTGGCACGCCTTATCGGGATCTCGTAGCGATAAGTTTCGAATTATTGACATTAGGATTCGCGATCCCGCGAAGTCCGAAGTCCCGACGAGATAAGGGATTGTTGAAAAGTCAAAGAAGCGAGCTCATCGGAGTTTCAGCATATCGTGAGTCGGGAGTCGGTAAAGTGAATGGCTTGATATCGAGAGTGGCGAAATCGCGATAGGGGAAGTCCCGACAGGAAAAGGAAAAGGTCAGCGTTGACTTACATCGGGGTTCGGGGATTCGAAACACTAGCGCTAGACCATTGACCTCGCGACACCGCGAAGTCCGACCTCTCGATTGTAATAAGGGGATCGCGTGAGAGTTATGTGGGTGTAGATTTCCCGATAGGGAAATAGAAGAGCCTTAGAGTTCTTCGGGCCATGAAATAGAGAAGATCCTGTGAGCGGACGTGATTGCGGAAGCGTGACTGCGTCATTAACTTTGGCTCTTCAGAGCTTTGGGAGTTCACGACTCAACACACGTTAGTTCTTCCAAAGTGTTGGTTCTCCGGACCTTCCGATCTAGGGCCACACATTCACTGAAATGAACGGTCCCGATCCTCTACAGGACTTCGGGGTTTCGGGCCTTTTCAGTGCACAATACCAACTATCCTTGGCAGTGCTGAATTAGTGAACTCGCGGAGTGCAGGATGTGTCATTTCCGACGGATGACTGAGATCAGTTTCAGCCTTTGGGCCTTCGCAAGTCCTCACAATGCTGCACTCTATTTCCTCCTAAGTACGAGATCGCCAAATAAAAGGATCATCTGACACGTGTCTGCTGGATCCAACGGTCCAGAGTCATTTCGGATCTCCAGGACTTTGGGAACCTAGACACCTTCTTGACCAAGGTCCTTCAGAGATCTAACGACTTAGATATATTCATATTCAAATCTAACGGTTGAGATCTATTCGGCTCGTCTGCATGCTCCTCGTCCTATTTGAGCTTGATCTGACGACCCAGATCTGTTTCCATGGTCAATCTAACAGTTGTTGTAGCTTCTCCTCTGCTACTATTGCATCTTCCTTGGGAAGAAAGGATTCCATGAATTATTAAAGTTCTTTGTCTTGAATCTTCTTGTGCAAATCTGCCTCATGCTCTTCCTTTAGTGGACTGATGTCTCCAATGCTCCTTTAGCGGACTTCTCTCCAGGCTCTTTTAGCGCTTTTAACGCACTGCTCTCCAGGCTCTGTGAAGAGTTTTACCTCCCGCACTCTGATACCATGAAAAAACAAGAAATGAAGCAGACACTACAAAATAAAGAGATCAAGAATGGAAAGTGCAGAGGGCAATTGTATTAGTTGATAGTCTAAAGCTATAAAGGGCAACGTTCATTGTAATATATTCACCAAGTTTACAAATAAGAAATATACACCAGCTATGCAACGTTCATTGTAATATATTCAGCCGTTATACAGCATTTATGGTAATATATATCTAGAGATACACCGTGAAATGTTTTTTTATGTCGACTGAACCTGAACTTCAAGCCATATACTATCATGAAATATACAGAGTGAGGTATCGATACAAATAGATCACATTGTAATAAATACTATGCATATTATTATTTACCAAGTTGACATATTATTATTTCCCAAGTGGACATATTCATGTGAGACATCGATGAATAACCCGACGGTCGTGAATTCTCCAAAGTATCGAATTTTGCAGTAAAACACTTTGTGCCATCCATGGAATAGATTGTTGTCACGGGTTGAGATACAAAAATCGTGGAGCATCTAAACGCCAATGCCCGGACTCCCTGTTAAAATCTGTTTACGGTAAACGATAAGGTTTTAAATCATTTTATTTAATGAGTCCCTAAAAACCGATTTCTTAGCTTTATAAAATTTAAATAAAGATTTACATTAAAAAAAAAAAGGTTTGTAATTTTAATTTAATAAAGATTTAATTACTTTCATTACATATTAAATCATTATCTATTCTATCTATTTTTTTTTTTTAAGGTCAACCTCAAGCCAGCGTACCAAATTGGTGTATGAGACTCTCTTGTTTGTGGGACAAGGGATAAGGGACCCCTCTCCGTCCAACGATTTGATTGATCTACAAAAGTATACATACCCTACCCTCCTCTAGATTTGAACCTATGACCTCTTAAGAAGAAACACATGTTCTTAACCATTATACAATAAATTAAAATTATTTGATTTGATTTGATTTACATTTAAAAAAATTTAATTTCTTATTATATAATAAAAATTTATTTTTCATTATACATCAAGAATTAAAATAGATTTAAATTACTTTTAACCTAAATTTTTTTAAATAATCATTATATATAAAAAAATATAATATAAAAGTCATTTGAAAAATTCCATAATTATCTTTCATTATACATCAAGAATTAAAATAGATTAAATTACTTTTAACCTAGAAAATTTTAAATAATCATTATATATATAAAAAAATATTATATAAAACTGTTATTTGAAAAATTTCGTAAAAAGAAGATATATATAATAAATAACATATAAAGTTGTCATAAATTTCAAATTGACTTTTTAACTTTTTAAAATTTGTTTATAATTAATAATTTTTCATTTATTATGCTGAAAGGCGTACACCTATTGACAATGAGCACAATTAATTACCTTTTAATCTAAAATTATAATCTAATGGCTAAAAATTGAAGATGATGGTATATTCTTGGTCGTCCTCTCAAATCAATGGATGAGATTTTGATAAATTAACTTCCGCTCATTTATAAAGACATATGTTTATGTGATTACTTTTTCACATTTACTAAATAAGATTAAAAAATTACTTACTCACCACCAGATTGCCACGTTCAATGATTAAGATTTGTTTATACTTAAAACAATGCTAAATTGACAGGTGTGACCTAGCCACCTTCTTTTGTAACGGTTAATGGCCACGTTTTTATGAAGGTGAAGCGCGTCGGCTCCCATTTAAGTAGAATGGTAGGTGTTGATAACAAGCATGTTTTTACCTAATCCTGAGATTGATATTTAAGATTCTTTTTCATTACTGCCCGGATTTGTCTCGCGACAATCCTGATATTCGATTCCTGGTTAATCATTTGATTATGAGCAAGGTTTTGCTGCACATCCCTGAGTCGTATTGAATATTTTATCTTGGATTTAATATCCAAACAATATGCACGTACATTTCATTTTTTTTTGGCTTCTTTCGGCATTAATCAACCACGATTTTGAGTGGTTGTGCTAGTCATATCTACCATATAAAAAAAGTTGATTTTGGAGCACTATTATATTACATTTGTGCTCAAAATTTCAAATCTACTTCTAAATATAAAAGAAAAACACATCTTTTAACATAAATTTCAAATCTACTCCTAAATATAAAAAGAAAAACACATCTTTTAACATCACATGTATGTGTTGTTAAAGTGATGGTATTAAAAACACTTAGAGCACTATTACATTTGGCTTAAAATTTCAAATCCAGTCCTAAATATAAAAATAAAACATATCTTTTAGCATCCCACGGTACCACTTATTTTATGTGTTATTAAAGTGATGGTATTAAAAGCATTTATACTATGTTAAAGTGGTGACATAAAACATATATTTTAGCATCCCACGGTACCACTTATTTTATGTGTTATTAAAGTGATGGTATTAAAAGCATTTATACTATACAGTGTTAAAGTGGTGACATAACACAAGTGATAGTAGCATTTGGTATTCTTATTGGAAATGGAGTATCTCATCATATATCATATATGTTAAAAGAATGTTATATCTTACATGTTAAGAGAATGGTATATGTTTGGTTGGAATATAAAATAAAGTGTTGTTAAGTCTTTATTTCTTATATTGACATGTACAATTAGGATTTAATTAACTATGAGATTATGTATTATAAACAAAAATAAATTTACAAATAATAATAATAAATTAAAAATTAATGTTAAAAATTAAAAATAATTAAAAAAATAAAATCTATGTTTTGGTCTTTTTATTCTAAATATGAAAACATAAAGCACAAAATCATAAGTTGAATGTAAAAGGATTCAACTTGTTCAAAAAACATTAAAATTTGTAGATTCAACAATTTCTGATTGGATTTAAGGAAAAGTTAAATAAAAAATATCCCCGGAAAAGGACCAAAACTTAAAAAAGTTACTTTACATATATATATATATATATATATATATATATATATATATACTTTGAATGAATAACGATCAACCTAGATGTCCTTCTTAACAAATCTTGGGAGATCTTTCTAGGAATTGTAATGTGGAACAGGTGGAAGGAGCGGAACAAAAGAATATTCAAACATAAGTCCTTCACTACTCAACAAATTTGGGCCAGACTTCAAGAAAATGTGCAACAATCCATAGTGTCTGGTACGTGGTCAAATGAAGATAACACATTGTTAGCTGAGGATGAAATCATCTTCACACAATAGAAACTTGGTAGGGTGTACCAACAAGCAATCAAAGTCCTAGTTCGTAGTAGGAATGACCCTCACCAAGTGTGGAAGTTGTCGAAAGGAGTTATCCAACTGAACTTTGATTGAGCATCAAAAGATAATTTGGGGAAATAAGGGGCAAGAGGGATTCGTAGGGATTTAGAGCGTAAGATCTTAGCCATGCTCACCAGGAAATTGGGGTACAATACCAATAATGGTGTGGAACTGGAAGGAATCCTCACAGGTTTATCCATGGCCAAAGAGTGGAAGTGCAGAGTCCTAGTAGCAGAAAGTGAATCTTTCTTAATAAGATTGACTCTTCAATTATTGATCAATGGATCAGACCCAAAACAAATCTCTTCAAATTGGAGACTTTCTCATGGTTGGGTTCTGATAGTTGAATCAATCAAGAGATTCTCGGTGATTATTCCAAACCAGGTGTGTCATAGTGCAAACTAAGTGGAAGATTACTTGGCCAAACTAGGCATTCAAAAACTAGACCACCTTTCGACTTGGAAGATTAGGGACCCCACTAAACTTCCTATTTGGAAGAAGACCACGAAGCTGAATCACATCGACATGTGGCCTCCGGATTGGGTACTTGAGGTTGGGGCAAGACCAACCATCTAGAGGCTTCATAAGACATCCAAGATAACTGGAAGGAAAAAAGAAGGGGTTGGTGGGCTAGCCATGCAAGGATGGTTTTATGAAGGGTCGGTCGATATCGTTGTCAATAGATCCCACCATAATGAATGTGTTGATGGGGGTTCATGCAAGGATGTGGCCAGGACAAGTGGGATCAATAGAGCGCGAGGCGAATCCTTGTCACCAATCTTACTCATACTTCACTCAAGAAAATGGGTAGGAAGTACCGAACAATAAGGGTCATGAGTTATGCGACTTGAAGTTTAGTTTTTGGATTTAGAGCGATGGTACTCTGAGGACAACTCTCCCTAGAATGAAGCCTTTGGAATAAAGGATGAAAATACCTTTCCTGGATGGAGTCCATATGCAGCGTTATAAAAAGAGTTATAACCATGGTTTTGGCTCAATGTTGGAAAAATTGAGTACTCTAGACTGAGTCAGATGGAAGAAGGAGCTTGAAGTTCAAGGCCTTGGGGACTCGTTATGGTGGTGGCGAATTGTAGAGGCTAGCTAGTGGCACTGTCGTCCTGGAAAAATAGAATGGGACGCTACAGGGGACAGGGGATTTGGACTGACTTTGCATAAGTTTGTGGATCCTAATGAGAGAAGAAGAATGACATGTTGAAAATTGGAAGTAAGGTGGCAGGGTTAGCTATAAAGAAGTAGTAAGGATCTGCGTTGGGTATTGATCATTCCTAGAAAGAGTCAAAATATGTCCATAAAGGGTTTGTGGGAGTATATCCAGAAGGGGAAACAAAGGGAAATTTCCCTCCCGTAGGGTCCAGAAAATCGTACTAGGACAACAAGGGTAGCACAGATGGCTGGGATGAAATTAAAAAATATGTGCTCAGATTAGTAGAATAATATGACATCAGAGAGAGAGTAAGTGGTCAGGTGCCATCATCACTCTACCTCTGGCACATACATTGTTAGAGAAGTTAAAGCATGGGTTAAGGATCTAAAATTTACCAAAACCAGGGAAACACAGTACCTTAAGTTGGATGAAACCTATTGGATTGTGAAAGTGATGGTGGCCCAAGTAGTGGTGAAAGGAAAGACTGATAATGAAAATACTCTTCAGGAAATTAATATATTGGAAGGTAAATGTGACCTCTTCTGTATTTCTCAATTGGGCATCAAATTATAAGTTAGAAATGTGACTCGGAACTAGGAATAATCCCTGAGCACATCTAGGAATCCAAGCTTTCTAGGATTTCACAAGTGCCCAATTAAAGTTGAGAATGAAGAATTGCCTCATGTGGTTGTTGGGGAAGTCAAGAAGGAAAAATATCATCTCGAAACTCCAAACATATTTGGATCTTGAATCTTTGAGTTCCTCTCTACTCTCTTTTTTCCTTTTTTGTTTTAGCTTTCGATGGGCTTAGCTGGTTTAATCATAGTTTGTTTATCTTCAGGAGTTTAAACTGATATCTTTTTGAGAAAATTACGTATATGGTTAGTCAAGTCTCTAAAATGTTTGGACGCACTACCTATGATGATGAGGGTTTTGGTTTCCATTTTGACAGAACCTCATCATATTCTTACCCTATCGATGGTTTGGTTATTATTTCTACTAGATAGTCTATGGACTTGTTGATCTATCTGGTGTGGAGTATGGTCTCTTTTTTGGAAGAACCTAATTCGCTTGCATGTACTTTAATGCTCATATATATAAATATAAAGACTCTATTTTTAATTTAAAAACATAAACAACCAGCACTGATCCATCTTAACTCTAGATCTATCAAGTCTAAAGAGGGATCGAATATTTCAAGGTGCAAACCTTTTTTCAGAGTGAAAAACTTGAGGAAAGGTTAAATGTTTTCACCCAGAGAGATTTGATCCCTCTCATCCCTTGATAGATTCAAAGTTAAGATGGATCTAGGTTACCGTATTATTCAAACAGTTAAATTACTGTAATTTAATTAGTAGGTTTTCAATCATAAACATGCAATAAGTTCACAAATCACGATTTTGTAAATAACAAAATTTAATTGTTTATTTTTTCTATCATTCAAATAAATAAACACCCACCACTAAATTATATAAATATTTAGTTTGTAAACAAATCAATTCATTTTCATTTTTATTTTTTATATTATTGTCACTTCAAATAAATAAATTCTCATTATAATTTTTTTGTTAAAATATAATTAAAGAAAATTTACTTTTATTCTATTATAATTTCAAAGCTAATCATAAAAGTAAGTTGAATTGAAATTGAATAATTGAATTTGATTTTTTTAATAGATATTAGTAAATTGATTGTTAAATTAAAAGATATGAGTGCCATTAGATGTTTTGAGCACTAGGTATGGGTTGCAAGGCCTTGGACCTGATCAAGGGAGGAAAGATTTACCTTAGGCCCTAAATGAAGATTCCAGTCATACACGAGTCAATGATTACATCTCAAATCACTAAACATCGACTCATGAGGGTATTCATAGCCTCATGTGTGGATATAAACACCATTAAGTGGTTGTAATCTCCCAGGATGGGTCTAGGGGACCTTGACATGGTAAAGGAAATAAATTCGAGTTTAGAAACTAATAGAAGCTTCTAATAACCCAAGGCTAATAACAATGTGTCAAACCACCACATAATACCTCTCGATGGGATCGTTGACATTAGATAGGGATATGGAGGGGATAGGAAGGGTTTTATCACTAGATATGGGTCTTATGTCCTTTGACATGGTTGAGGGAGGAAACTATGACATTGGTCCCTAAATAAATAATCTAAGCATCTAGCGTAAAGTGAAATTCCTAGAACCACCACATAGGTCGTATTAATGTTTTCCTTAGCCAATAAGTGGGGACAATGGTGCCATTAAGAGGTCTGAAGTCCTTAACATAGTTAAGGGAGTAATCCCAAGCCTTAATCCATAAAGAAATTGTTTTGTAATCTATAACACAAAATGATTCCTTAAACCACCACACATGACCTACCAAGGGTATCCTTCACCTCCAAGTGGGAAAATCGATGACATTTGGAGGTTTCCATGGTAAGATGGGTCTTTGGGTTGATAACATTGTTGAGGGAGGAAATTCATGCCTTGTCCTCTAAAGGAATATTCTAGGGATTGTGGACCAAGAAAAGCATCTCAAACAAACACACTCGACCTCCCAAAGGTATCATTGGCCTTTGAGTGGGGAGATCTATGATATGAAGAGATTCTTAGTACCATGCATAGGTATCAAGGACCTAAATGTGGTCGAGGGATCCATATCAAGAAAAAGTTCATAAGGGAAGCTTATAAACATCTAGGGATAAGAATGATGACTCAAACTTCCATATAGGTCTTCTCAAGGGTATCCTTGTCTTTCAAATGGGCATGTGATCACCTTTAAGATATTTTGAGAGCTAGGCATGGAACTTGAGGCCTTAAACATGGTATCGGTGAAAACATAGGGATTGGACCCTCAAGTAATATTCTAGGAATTCATGTCTATCACCAACACCTCGAATCAACACACATGATGTCTTTAGGGTATACTTGCCTCCTAGTTCAGATATATATGTGTTAGGTATGTGTAATATTCTTTGTGTGCAGGGGGGTTTGATGGGGGAGAAATCCCCCCGTGTGGGGGTTAGGGGAAAGCGGGCCCGAGAATTTGTTTTTCCTCGAGAAATGTGTCACATTTTTTCCTCGATTTTCATGTCCATTATTGGGAGGTTTTTCGGCACATGGTTTTCTATTTCCAGTTAAGGAATTAGGGTTGTTGACTAATCCAGGTAATTGGGTTAGGGTTTTGGATGTCTCTAGATCCTATGTGTATATTGTATTGTAAACAATGTATCACTATGAACGAATATAGAATATGATGGTTTTCTCGGTTTGGGTTTCCAGGGGAAAAATCTCTATGTAATGTTCGTATTTCCCATTGTATCTTTTATGTTCTTTTACTGAAAATATGTTTGCAGTAAATATTGTACAAGGTTAAAATCTACAAGATGTTGTTAATAGGTTTTGGATACTAGGTATGAGTATTAGGGACCTTTATGTCATTGAGGGAGGAAACTTAGGCCTTATACCCTTAAAGAATATTTTAATCATTTTGTTTTGATAATGATTCCATGAACTACAACACATGATTTTACAATCATATTTTTGGGCTCTAAATGGGGATATTCATTATATTAGGAAATTTTGAATGCTAGGTATTGGTCTTAGGGTCCTAGACATAGATGGAGGAGAAAAACAAATATGTATTCCATAAATGAATATTATAGGAACCCAAACCAAAGAATGAGGTTGAGAACCAAAACACATGACCTATCAATGAGATATTTTGTCTCCATGTGGGGCTATGGGAACCATTATGAGTTCTCTAGAACAAAGTATGGGTTGCACGAATTTAAAATGGTCAAAGGAGGACACTTTGGACATAGTCCTTAAAGGAATATTTTATGCATATAGGGCTAGAAAATGTTTTTTGAAGTAACACACATGACCACCCAAGGATATCATTTGTCTACGAGTAGTAGTTTTGGATCAAGTACAATGTTTTTGGAACTGGTGTTGAAGGAAAATCTCCCTGCGGACAGGTAGATCTCCTCAAAGAGCTAGACTCTTAACTCTAAGACAAAAAGTGCTTATCATGGTCATTGACTTCCTTTTATGCCTACAAAAACTAATGCATGAAGAGGAAGGAGGAAATACGTACCTTTTACTGGCATTTGTCCCTGCACGCTTCGAGTTCAACTCCAATCTTGAGCTCCTCGATAAAACCTGTAGCCAAACAAAGTACAACCACTTCCCACTCTACTGATATTAGCTCCAAGCAGACCTATCTACTTAGAGACAAATTCATGTAATGTAGAACACAAATTAGAAAGAAACAGGCCAAGCATATTACATTAATGAAGACAAAATGTTACTTACAGCCATAGATGGAATGTAGCATTTTCGTCAAGTTCTCCTTGCCTAACCCTTGCTCAAAATCTCCACGGTCTAAATGACGATAGATTCGTTGATTAGCCTCCACTTCACTGTGTATCACTTATGAGATCATAATTTTGGTATGATTCTCCACCCAGCTCCTAGTACCACTTATGAGATCATAAGTTTGGTGTAATTCTCCATTTCCATTCTCTCTTTCACCATGAGAAAAGATTGCTTATATAGCCTTGGAGAGGCTCAAAAACTTGAGATATATTTGGGGTGAGTTGAGTATTTTCCTCCTTCAGTTAGGAATCTACCCTAAGATCATGGCTTGATTGAGGATTCAAATCCAACTACCTTCTAAGAGTGAAAATATCCTTCCCCCATTCATCTCAACAAACCAACTGCCGCCCAAAATAGGCAACGCTCCCTAAAAAGGGCCATTAGAGCGTTATAGCGCTCCCAAGTAGGCTTTAGGGGAGCCCCAACACTCCTGAGAATAGGAGCACTCCTGAGAATAGGAGCGCTCCTGCAAAAAGGAAAATGAGTGTTATAACGCTCCCTGTTAGCTTATAGGGTGGTGCCAACACTCTTAAGAGAGGTATAGGGGAGAGCTCCCCTCCAAAAACTCAGTTTTTTGGGTGCTTTCAGATGGCAAGAGGTTCATAAGCCTATTGACTCATTTCTCTTCTTCCAAATCAAATGTTTGAGGTGTTTCAAGTGTCCTTCTCATGTTGTTATAGGCACGACATAGGCATCATGGCGGTATGTTTTCTTTGACACTTGCGACACCTATAATGACGACACCTGCGACACTATCGAAGTGAGTAATTTCGATGTGTAACAGCTTTCCCCCCAAAGTATGAAGTTAGAAGATGAGAAATGATAACTGAAATGCTTTGTAGACTTTCAAGCAAGGGTATAGACACAGAGAACCTGACAGAAGCTGCACACAAACATCCAACAAATATTATGACATGTTTCAAACCCAAGGTAGGCATACCTATGCTTGGGTGATAAAGACTTGCAAGATATGGCCGCCATAAAATACACTGTGGATCCATAATTGTATTGATAAAAGGTACAACCACTGAGGATACAGTGTGGATCTATACTCTTATGACCTGAACTGATTGTAGCCATGAGGAATACACAGTGGATCTACGAGATGACAAGACATAGCCACGACCAATACAAAGTGGATCTATGTGACAGTATATGTGCCACTGTTCAAGAGAAACTCCTTCGCAACTTGGGAAAAGTACATATCAGAGTGATGACTCAACCCAGGTTCTTCTTACCGATCTCGATGTAGTACAAATATAACCATGTGAATAGATGTCCTGATTTCGAACATGGCAGAAACCACTTGATTATCGGTCAATGATGTAAACCTTTAACAAGAACAATGGAGATAACCATTAATGTCAATGACTCCCAAGGTACCCTAGTACATTCCAACGAATGTGAATGGATGAGATGAAGTCGAACATCCATGGAATCATCTGATCAAAGGTCAATGATGTAAACCCACTGTCGAATGTGAGGAGGCCTACCATTGAGGCATGCAAGTCCCAAATTACTAATTGGTTTCTAAGTCTAGTCCTTGGATAATGTGTTGAAGTCGACAGGAATAGACTCGTCGAAGGAGGGCCTTGATGTATCCCCCATCAACGACACGAAATGGACACAGAGATGTAATTGGTAGATCAAATGAACATGGACTGACACGGGTATTGAGACAAGATATTTGTGATGGCTGACTCTCGAGGTGGATACTTCCCTTGAACACTGAGGCACAACAGCCGAAACATGGCATGGACCAAAACACGATAATGCAGTGGATACTGTGACTTTCATCGGGTGACCCAAAGGAGTAAGAAAAACTCAAAGAATTGGTTCAGTGCAGAGGTTCAGTGGATTAAGATGTGCGCAAAGACAAAGTGGCGTGTTCAAGGGCGACTCTAAGAGTTACTTGGTAATGTTCTCAAAAACTGCTTGGCTTGCTTCTTTCAATTTTTTTCCCCCATCTAGATAGACGAGTACCTCCTTTTAATTTAACGAGCTCAAGGAGGATAACACATGCTCGATAAAACTCACCTTCGGTAAGTTCCTCTTCCTTTTTTTAATGAACTAGAATAAGTAAGGGTTCAATCACGTATGGGCCTGTCGATGTTTTGTTTAACGAGTCCAAAGACAGGAAACTCAAAGGTTTTTCATGATTATAGAGTCTGGAAAAACACCTAAAAGAGAACTCTCTCAGTTCCTTTTTCGTAAAGTAGTCTGATGAGACCAAAAAAGAGATAAACTATCGCTCAATAGACATTTTCTTCAAATACTTTAACGAGTGTGAAGAGAACAAGGTCGCTCGATAATATTTTCATGTTTAGAGAGTCTGAAAATAACTTAAAGATGACTCCAATGTTGTCCTTTTTCATAATGTTAGTCTCGCGAGGCTGAAAAAGAGATAAATTATCACTCGAAAGACGCCCTTTCAAACAATTTAATGAGTGGAAAAGGAAGCAAGATCACTCGGCAATATTTTCATGTTTAGAGAGTCTGAAAAGAGCTTAAAGGAGACTCCAGGGGGTTCCTTTTTCGTGTATCCATACAGGTCCGAAAAAGAGATAAAAGTCTACCTGGATGCATTCTCATGTATATACGAGCACAAGAAAGAACAAATACTAAGCTCGGTATGCCCCCATCATGAAAGCTAGTGGCTTAACTCCAGAATGATCAGCAAAGGCTGGAGACATGCCCTCCAAGCTTCAATTCATTCACCGATTTTGATGTTGTCACCAATTTCTCTAGCAGATGAGAAAAAGGAGAAGGGTGGATGAAAAGAAGGTTCAAGAGAGGTGATTGTTTCATTTTTTAACGAGCTTGACATGGGAAAAGAACTATGCTCAGGGCCTTTGTTTCATTTTTTAACGAGCTTGCCACAGAGAAGAGAAACTATGCTCATTGTTTCTTCCTGATCATGGCCCCCAAGAGGATAATCCTCTGGAAGGATACCATGTCAAGGGACAAAACTTGGTCATGGCCTCCAAGAGATCTTCACTGGATGGAAGATAATCACTCGGGAAGGAACACATGTCGAGGGTCGTGACAGGGGTAAGGAGATCAGGCTCCAATAACCCTACCGAAGAGATCACCATGTCAACTACCGGATCCAAAGCATCAGAAGTTGAAATCATGGGAGACAACGCCACATAATTGACATGTGGTGAAGACGATATTGTCTGCATATAAGAACCACTTAGGGAGGTAACCCAGTCAGGGCCTATGAATGAAAGTTGATCAATAGTCACAATTCTTCCATTGTGAGGGAAAGATATCACTAAGAAAAGAGTGGATACAATAGCTTTCATGGTATAGACATAATCCCGCCCAAGGAGTAAAGTGAAATTCAAGGGGTCTCAGATGACCATGACATCAATAGAGACAATTTTCCCTCCCAAAGTTACGAGAAACTGAGGAAGGGTCCCTAGAGGTTGACTAGTTCTTCTGTTAAAAGCTAACAGATTCTAGGTAACCGGCGCAAGTAAAGGACAACCCAAAGCGTACCAAGCAACAGAGGACAAAATACTAACGGATTCACCTTCATCTATCAGCGTTTGAGGAACGTCCTAACCACAAACCTGTACTGTAATTTGGAAAGGAATGTGAGAGGGAAGACAAGGTGCAGTTAGCGCACCCCAATCAAAAAGGATGGCCTGATTACTTGGAGGGGGTTTTGCAGGAGAATGAGGGATGCTCCCCAGCATGGTAGAGTCTGTATCAACGATAAAAACATGGGAAGTATCGAGTTTACTCTCTAGAGGGAGAGTAGGATCGACCGATGATTGGATTGGATCAACTGCACCGGAACTCTCCAAAGGAAGAGTGGGATTGACCGATGATGGAATCAGATCAACCACTTTGGCAATCTTCAAATGAAGGGTGGGACTAACCGAGGAAGGGATTGGATCAACCACTTTGACACTCTTCGGATGAAGGGTGGGACTGACCGAGGAAGGGACTAGATCAGCCACTTTGGCACTCGTCAAAGGAGGAGTGGGATCGACCGATGGCAGAACCAAATCGACCACTTGAGTTTCATTCTCCAAGGGAAGAATGGGGTCGACAGGTGGAAACGGATCGACCGCTTTGGTGTCACTCTCTAACGGGAGAGTGGGATTGATTGAGGATGAAAACAGATCGACCACTTTGGTGTCACTCTTTTGATGAAGAGCGGGGTTGATCGATGACGTAACTAGATCAACTACTTGGGTTTGTGGTTCAATCGAGGAGGAAACTAGATTGACCACCTGATCAACCGGACTGACCGGGGATGGAACCGGATTGACAAGTCCATCGACCAACAATGGGTCGTAGGAAAGCTTACGATAACCTTTTGGAAGTTGAATTTTTTCCAAAAGAGAAGAAGCCTCATACATACGAGGACAAAGGTGAGAGTAATGATTACCTTTACATAACATACAAGGGAACTTGACAGTTTGCTTCTTCTTACCAACCTGAACATCACGAGTTGACGGGGCATCATTGACATGACCGACAGAGGCCGATGACGTGGAGGACCACATTTCTAAGACCTGGGTAAGACCGAGGCAATCCCTCAGAAAGTGGTCACCCTTACAAAGGATGCAAGGGAATTTGGGTTTTGGATTCTTGATTTTAATCTTGTTGACCTCATCAACACTTATAGTACTATTAACAGTAACTAGTTTCTTAGAGCCAACATCTGATGTTGTTGGGGCCTTGGTCCTTTTAGAGCTCTTCTTCGTCTTATCTTTTTGTTTCTTCTTCTTCTGATCAACCTGGCTACTTGCTTTAGAGCTTTCACTAGGTGAAGAAGGAGAAATGGAAGGAGACTTGATGGACAAAGAAGGCGAAAAGTCGACATGAGGTTGATGTGTGGGTGGTGTATTGACATCCAAAGTATTAGGTGCAGCTGAAACATTGGGACGATTCGGGATCACCGGAGTGGGGAACAACCAAACTGGTAATCTGATGGTGAGTCCTGGAAGACTCAGTGTGGCAACATATGGAGGACCAAAGTTTACAAATGAAGGAAAGGTATAAGGTTCCCCAGAAGAAGGGATTCCTCCATTGGTACTCTCAAGATTCGATGCCATTAACACTGACTCGACCTAAGGTCCACTAAGTAAAACAAACAACACACGCTATGAATCTAAGAAGCAATCAATCAAACAAAACCTTCCCATGATGAAACCACTAGTTGGTGATGAAATCCAATGTTGCGAGATCAAAATAGGAAGGGGCAGTGATAGAGAAAGTGGATCAGTTACGTTGGCAACCTTCTTAATGGACTTACGTCTTGGTGCAAGCTTCCATGTAGTAATTGTGGATTTAACCTCCAAGGAGCCTGAGTGAGTTTGAAAAACGTCTGATCCAGGTATAGTGAGACTTCCCTTCACCGTCACCTTGTGTGAGATCTTAAAGATTGTGGTTACTAAGGTCACCAACTCGTAGTCAGCCCCTGGGCGGGTACAGTCGACAGTCCAGTTGGAATGTATGGGCAAGATAACAAATCAGAAATCAATTTGAAAGGCTCCCACACATAATCATGGGTATACCTTCCAGTGACCCCCAATATACGATCCGACCACTACAAACAATTGAACGACGGAGGGATAATCTCCATAACTCACCCAAATGCGACCTCGTGCATAACCCCTGTGTGAGAGGGGGATCCCAGCAAGCCAATATGACAATTGGATTTGACTCTCCCTATCGCAAGATACTAAGTTTGTTTGATAGCTTTGGAAAGTTATCCTTTCAACCTATTCCAAAGCCCTACACCTTAAACTAATGTAGGTTTGCTAACAAAGATGTAAAATGTATGATAAATTTTAGTTAAGCATTGATTTTAATGGCTATTGTTTACTCAGAGGGTGTACGAAAGTGAAACAGATGGAATGATGACTCAATTCCAAAAAAATGCATAAAAGATGATAAGCAATCGTTTCTTTTCAATGAATGCTTATTTAAGAGAGAGAGAAAGAGTCATTTTCACTATCAAACACTTGATAAGGAATGCCTTCAATCAATTTTGTTCTCAATCAGATCCAATATGATGCTACAACATTTCAGAAATGCAAACTAATATGCAAACTAATCATTAAGATGTACTTTTTTCGTTTGCATGCAAATGATGATCAATTCAATGAAAAAGTTGTCCTACCAACTACCCTTTTAGATCAAGGAGATTCAGATAAGAAAACGTCGATTTCGCACAAACAACACACCCTTTTTCAATCAAACAAGAGAAAGAAAATAAAAAATGCAGAAGGAAGGAGAGAAATTAGATCAGATGACCTCAAAGAACCAAATGAGAAGACTCACAGACTTCTAATGTCCTTCACTAGAGTTCCCGCTCAGTCAGATAGGAGAGAAGAAAGCAGGGGATTGATTTCAAGCTCTCAACAGCAAAAACTCAAAAATAAGGAAGAACGACATAAAATATGAACAACAGGGTGTTTACTTCTCAGGAGGACACATGTCAAAGGTCAAAAGAAGAAGCATTGAATCCCAAAGCAGCTCAACAAGTGAAAAAATAGGGTTTGGTCCTCTAAAAAATGCAATTTTTGAAAAGGTTTTGTGAAAAAAGGGGTTTGCGCTCTGGTGTAAGGGACACCAGGGCGTTATAAAGCTCTGTCCAACACCTTCAGGGAGTGCTATCTCTCTGCTAACATGGGCACAGGGGTGCTAGGCTTAAAAAACTCATAAAAATGTCCAAAAACCCAAAATTTCAGTCAAACTTTGATAGTCAAGCTGAATGTGATGGGGTAAAGGGTCAATCAACATATGAAATCAAACATATGGGGTGAACAAGGTCTGAAAACAACAAAGGGTAAGACAATGTCTATGAGGAAAAATCAAAACCAGAAGTTTTGATTCAATTCCCCAGTGGAGTCGCCAGTTTCTGTTGAAGGAAAATCTCCCTGCAGACAGGTAGATCTGCTCAAAGAGATAGACTCTTAACTCTAAGATAGAAAGTGCTTATCATGGTCACTGACTTCCTTTTAGGCCTACACAAACTAATGGATGAAGAGGAAGGAGGAAAGACATACCTTTTACTGGAGTTTGTCCTGCACGCTCCGAGTTGAACTCCAATCTTGAGCTCCTTGATAAACCCTGTAGACAAACAAAGTACAACCACTTCCTACTCTACTGATATTAGCTCGAAGCAGACCTATCTACATAGAGACAAATTCATGTAATGTCAAACACAAATTAGAAAGAAACAGGCCAAGCATATTACATTAATGAAGAAAAAATGTTACTTACAACCATAGATGGAATGTAGCAGTTTCATCAAGTTCTCCTTGCCTAACTCTTACTCAAAAGCTCCACGGTCTGAATGACGATAGCTTCATTGATTAGACTCCACTTCACTATGTATCACTTATGAGATCATAAGTTTGGTATGATTCTCCACCCAACTCCCAGTACCACTTATGAGATCATAAGTTTGGTGTAATTCTCCATTTCCATTCTCTCTTTCACCATGAGAAAAGCTTGCTTATATAGCCTTGGAGAGGCTCAACAACTTGAGATATCTTTGGGGTGAGATGAGAATTTTCCTCCTTCAGTTAGGGATCTTCCCTAAGATCATGGCTTGATTGAGGATTCGAATCCAACTCCCTTCTAAGAGTGAAAACATCCTTCCCCCATTCATCTAAACAAACCAATTGCCGCCTAGAATAGGCAACGCTCCCTCAAAAGGGCCATCAGAGCGTTATAGCACTCCCAAGTAGGCTTTAGGGGAGCGCAAACACTCCTAAGAATAGGAGCACTCTTGCAAAAGGGAAAATGAGTGTTATAATGCTCCCTATTAGATTATAGGGGGGGACCAGCACTCCTGAGAGAGGTATAGGGGAGCACTCCCCTCCAAAAACTCAGTTTTTTGGGTGCTTTCAGATGGCAAGAGGTTCATAAGCCTGTTGACTCATTTCTCTTCTTCCAAATCAAATGTTTGAGGTGTTTCAAGTGTCCTTCTCATGTCATTATAGGCACGACATAGGCATCATGGAGTATGTTTTCTTTGACACTTGGGACACTTGTGAGCAAAATGAAACACTTGCGACACCTATAATGACGACACTTGCGACACTATCGAAGTGGTTAATTTCAATGTGTAACAACTGGGTATCAATATTGAGTCCTTAAATAAGTCGAAGAGATGAAGCTTGGGAATTAGTCCTAAAATGTATATTTTAGGGATTAAGTTACATGAAATATTCCTTTAACGACCACACATGACTTCTTTGTTGTATATTTAACCTTCAATTGGCCATATTGATACCATTAGAAGGTTTTGAGCATCAAGGATTGGCCATAGGGCCACAAACATGGTAAAAAGAAGAAACTAAAGCATTAGGACATACAATAAGATTATAGGAATCCATATCCAATAACAATTCCTTGAATACCCAAACCTAACCACTTCAGAGTATCATCTATCTCTAAGTCGGGATATTGATACCATTATGCTCTAAAGATAGCTTATGGGTCTTAACATTCATAAATGACAGCTCAAAAAAGAATAGATGAAATATGAAGGAGATGTTTGGCCATTGAGTGGATAAATGGACACCATTATCAATTTCTGAATACTAGTTATAGATTTCAAATTTTTCTACATAGTTTTGAGAGGAAAATTGAGCCTTAGCCCTTGAATGAAGCTTGTAGGAATCCAAGGCCAAGAACAACATGTTGAACTACCATAAATAATCCTTTTAGGATATTATTATCCTCTGAGTGGGGATATTTGTGACATTAAGATGTTTTTAGTACTAAATGTGGGTCTTATGGACCAAGGCATGATGGAGGGAACAAAAAACCAATCTCGAGGCCCTCAAAGAAAAAATTAGGCATATCGGACCTGTGAAGTTTTCACACGAACTTGGATAGTAGAAAATGAATAGACAAAACTTGAGAGAGAGAGAGAAGAGAATAGAGTAGACTGATAGAATCATATTAACTGAATGAGTAATGGTAAAAATACACATGATATACTCTATATGATCAAACTAGTTCATTGTATTAGTGATCTATAGAGATCTAAACACTCACTGATAGATACTAGAGTGAATTACCACCTAGTCCTAGTTAACTGGACATTCGGTCATAAATTAACTAATGAATCACTAGTGGAGTGAGGAGAGAATCATGAATGCACATGTCTGGCACCTTCTTGGTTGTGATTCAAAGGAGATAGCTCACTCATGGTGATGATATTGAGGTATGCATGTAACATTTGGTGATAATACTGAGGTTTCCATGCAATATTCCACTTCACTAGTATAAATATGGTGTAACTAACTCAAGAATGAAGAGGATATGGCACCCTCATCTAGGGGAGAATATCTCTAAACAAGGGAACCATCAACATAGACTAGAACCCCCAGATGGGGTGCTCTAGAAATTACTAATCTCATATTTACATGCATATCGTTTCTATTTTAAGGGATTACTTAATATTTCCAACTCTTTCCACTTTGGACATCCAATTTATTGTGTATTTCCTGGTAAAATTTCCTCTCTTACCATATTCTAATGAAGCTTAATTAATGACAATGCCTTAAATTCTAAATTTCATTTTATTTCCAATTGAGAACCTAAATTTTCATTTCTCATTCTTTTCTTATTATTTATTTTAGAATACTTGGCCTGTATTCAATATTAGTGTTATTTTCCTAAGGCCCACATATATATCTGGTATACTTTAACTTTTTTTATATAAAATCTTCAGGAAAAACTTAAAATTAAAAGCATTCTTATGTAGAAATCAACCTTTTTCTCTTTTGGATTCTCAATAGAGGTTCTAACTATTCAATCATCTGCATTAGCACATAATATGGATTGCAAAACTTAATAAGCATCATCATTCACTCCTAGAAATCTCTTTTTCAAACATAGGAAGTTAAGAAGTGAGGTTGTAAATCAAAATAAAATCCATCTATAATGTTCTCATGATTTCACCTAAGTTTGTTAGGCTACTCTTAACAAAAAAATAAATTTGCAATGCTCTAAAACACATTCTACAATATTTATGATCTTAACATTGCAAAGGTTTGACAATGAAATACTTATCTAGAAAATGAAAATAGTTGTAATTGTTGAAGGGTGTACCATTTTCCACCCAACCATAGGGATAGTTGCTCATGGTGTTTTCAAAGTTGGCCAACCCCTATATAGATCATGATTCCGTGAGAGGAATTATTCTTTCTTCTCAACAAAGAACAAAGTGATGAAGGTTAATCTCGTTCTTCCATAGGAACCTAGCAGCCTAGTCTTCTATCCACCAAGCAAGGGGGCTTGTTGTGATTTCTCACTCAATCAAGTCTCCAATTATCCATAGATAAATTGGTCACTAAAATCTTCTTCCTCATCCCCCCTCCATATTCCTCATGAATATTGTCTCTTGGAACATAAGGGGCCTTAACAAAAGGAATAAATATAGACTCCTTAGAAATAATATAATGTAAGAGAATTTATATATCTTACTTTTGTGGGAAACCAAATGTTCATATGTGGATGAAAAATCCATATTCGCACGATGTTGGTGGCAAGGTGATTATGTTAATACTGACTCCAAATGATCATCCAGTGGATTTCGATTGTATGGAACCATGAAACCAAATTTATTAGTAATTTCTTTACCTATAAATGGACCACATCAACTCATTATAGAGCCATTGGTTCTGATAAAGAAGGGTATATCACCAATGTGTATAGACCACCCACATCCTTGAAGGAGACTTCAACATTATCCTCTCCCTTGTTGAAAAGAAGGGTGGTATTCATAGATTGGAGAAAGATAGTGTGGAATTTAAGGAGTTCATTGAGGCTTCCTTCCTAGTGAATATTGAAAATATTAATGGTGAGTTCACATGGCCCAACAAGTGCTCAGGCTCCCAACAAGTTGCTTCTTTTCTAGATCTATTCTTACTCTCAGAAAACTTGATGATGGAAGGGCATTGTATGGAATCTAGCATTATCACTGTGAACGACTTAGATCATTGGCCCATAGAACTCGTAATATACCAAATATAAAAAGTATGAAAAACATAAATAAAATGCTAGAAATGGAAGAATAACAACAATATAACTAGAATAATCACCACAATAACACTGAAATGATATAAGAATAACAACAAAAATAACACTTTGATTCTGAGAGAAATGTTCATGGGCCTCTTCGAGGGGGAAACCTCCAGTCGAGCAGAGATCTATTACAATAATATCCAATCTAGGGTTCTCATACCCTCGAATCCTATTTATACTAAATATGTCTATCAAAAGAAGCATCTAGAGGAAGATCCTTTTAGAAGCGGAAGCTTCTATTAGGTCTTCTTACATTCGAATTATTCTATTTTATTGCAAGGCCTTAGTAATATTGAGCTTTATTACATCCAAATATATTGTTATACCTATGTGCGGGTTAGGACCCTAACATGTCCTCCCCCTTAAAAATAGCTTTGTTCTCAAGGCTTGAGATGTGGAAATTGTTGCAGAATGGTAGTTGGTTCCCAAGTGG
The DNA here is from genome assembly GCA_009831015.1 of Picea engelmannii. NCBI lineage: Eukaryota > Viridiplantae > Streptophyta > Pinopsida > Pinales > Pinaceae > Picea > Picea engelmannii. The sequence continues at coordinate 519,194 of ML781846.1, read as the reverse complement.
CATATGCTGGAGTTGTATCTTTCCATTGGATTAACACTTCCTTGATGGTTCTCTGACGCAGGCTACACTCACGCTTGTCTAAAACTATTTGTCATTGTAGCCAAATGGATCCTTCTTCGGCTAACTTGGGAAGGTTGGTTTGAATTTGGCACTTAGTTCCGATCACCTTCTTTAAGTAGAAAACATGAAAAATAGGATGTAGCTTCGAATGAATGGGAAATGCTAACTGATAGGCCACCTGTCCCACACACTTGAGAACTATATAAGAACCATAAAATTTGGGTGTTAGCTTCTGATAATGCTCTACCTTGAGGGAATTCTCCTTGTAAGGTTGCAGGCGAAGAAACACCTGATCCCCTTCTTCAAATTGACGTTTAGAGAAACCTTGATCTGCTTGTTGCTTCATCCAGTTATGTGCGATGACCAAATTCTTTTTGAGGGTAGGGAGAATAGCCTCTCGAATTGTAAGTGTTTGGTCAACTGCCTAGACCTTCGAGACACTAGGTAACTATGAGAGAAATGAAGGTGGATATTGTCCATATACCGCCTCAAAAGGAGTCATGCATGTAGATGTATGGTATGAAGTGTTGTACCACCATTCAGCTAGGGGTAACCATTGAGCCCACTCATTTTTCTTTTCCGAGGCAAAACACCTAAAATATGTTTCCAAACACTTGTTGACAACGTTTGTTTGACCATCATTTTGGGGATGATAAGTTGTACTGAGATGCAATTGGGTGCCTTGTAGCTTGAAACAATAGAAGGTGGCATGCCATGGAGCTTGAAGACTTGATCCATGAAAATTTGAGCCACCGGGGATGCTGTAAATGGGTGTTGAAGAATGCAGAAATGAGCATACTTGGAAAGGCGATCAACAACCACCATGATGACTGATTTATTTCCCAATTTGGGCAAGCCTGTAATAAAATCCATAGAGATATCCTTCCAAATATCAGGTGGAATCGGGATCGGTTGTAGTGTGCCCGGAGATTTGACTATTTCTCCCTTGTTGCGTTGACACACATCACATTTGGCGACAAAATATTGAATGTCCTATTTCATACCATCCCAGAAAAAAGAACATTGGACCCTGTCATAGGTTTTGGTGAACTCGGAGTTCCCCGTTGTCGATGTAGCATGAAGCTCAGAAAGTACCGTGGATTTAATCTTTGATTGTTTTCTTAAATACAAACGACATTTGTATTGAAGCTCATCATGGAGCCAAGAGTACCCTGTGGGAGCTAGATCACTGGACTGCAATTGTTGGATCAACTGTGAACATTTTGGATGTTGTAGCCATTCCTGGAGAACAGCTTGGAGCCAATCCGGTACAATGAAGGAGAGAGAAAAAAGGGAGCCTTCATCTTCATATTTGTGGGAAAGTGCATCCACAACCACATTTTCTTTTCCTTTCTTGTAAATGATCTCATAATCATAGCCAAATATCTTAGTTACCCATTTTTGTTGCTCCAGGGAGGAAATGCGTTATTCCAAAAAATACTTGAGGCTTTGATGGTGTGTCTTAATTTGGAATTGTTGCCCCAATAGATAAGGGTGCCACAAATCAACAGTATGCAGAATAGACAACATTTCCTTTTCATAGATAGATTTGCCCAGATTTCTTTCAGATAGTTTCTTGCTGGTAAAGGCCAAAGGCTGACCCTCTTGCATAAGGACAACACCAATTCCTTTCCCTGAAGCATCACATTCCAAGACAAAGGTCTTTGTGAAATTAGGAAGGGCCAGGACTGGAGTGGTGCACATGGCCATCTTCAAGATTTTAAAACCTTGAGAAGCAGCTGGAGTCCAAGTGAAAGAGTTTTTTTTTAGGAGAGCAGTGAGAGGTGCTGCAATCTTTCCATAATTCTTAAAAAACTTGTGATAATAACCTGTTAAGCCCAGAAATCCATGCAATCCTTTTAGAGTATTTGGGTGAGGCCAGTGTTGCATAGCTTCAATATTTTTATGATCCACCCTGACATCGTCCTTGCCAACCAAATGACCCAAGTACTCTACTTCTAAGGCTCCAAAAGCACATTTAGATTGTTTCAGGAAAAGTTGGTGTAGAGAGAGTAGATGGAGAACGTGATCCACATGAGCAAGATGTTTTGTCCAGGTCTTTCTATAGATGAGGATATTATCAAAGAAAACTAAGACAAAATGACAACGAAAAGGATGGAAGACATGATTCATGAGGCTTTGGAAGGTTGAGGGGGAATTACACAAGCCAAAGGGCATGGCCAAAAACTCATAGTGGCCCTCATGAGTTCTAAAGGCAGTCTTGGGAATGTCTGCCTCTTTCATACATATATGGTGGTAGCCCGAATGAAGATCAAGTTTAGTAAAGAATTGGGTGCCACTCAGTTCATTGAAGAGGTCATCAATGACAGGAATGGCAAATTTGTCTTTAATGGTAAGTTTATTGAGGGCACGGAAGTCAGGACACATTCTCCAAGAACCTTCTTTCTTCAGGACCATGACCACAGGAGAAGAGTAGGGGCTCGTACTAGGGAAGATAACACCTGTATTAAGGAGTTCCTGGACCATTTTCTCAATTTCATTTTTTTGGGAAAAGGGGTGACGATACAAACGGATATTGGGAGGAAGGCTTCCAGGTACAAGGGGAATGGAATGATCATGAACACCACGTGAAGGAGGGAGTCCCTGGGGATTGCAAAAGACCACTTGATGTTTATAAAGGATGGCTCAGAGATCTTGTGGCACCGAGGGTGTTTCTATTGCTTAAATGGCATGGAGTTGATAAATAATACCAGAATGACCCTTTTTGAGCATCTTTTCCATGCGATGGGAGCTAATGATCTCAGGTGAACTGACGGTGATGCCTTGGAACTTATATTGGTGGCCCTCATGGTCAAATTGCATGGCTAACTCCTTAAAATCCATGAGAATGGGACCAAAAGTCCTTAGTCAGTCTGCACCCAACACAATGTCACACCCACCCATGTCTATAGAAAACATATGAGATTTCAGGTGGTAGTCACCAATTTGGAGACACACATTTTCACAACGCCCTCCACATTTCATGGAGCCACCATTGGCAATCATGATTTGGAAATTATTGATGGCACGGATGTAGCAATGATTTTCTTGAGAAATGCGGCGATGAATAAAATTATGGGTGCTTCCACTATCAACCAGAATGATGACCTTTCGATGCTTGATGTAACCGATTAGCTTGAGGGTTTGGGGAGCAGAGAAGCCAGTGAAATCATTAAGGGAAATGACGGGTCCTACTTTGGGAGGGTCTGAGAGAGGGGTTATGTCGTGGGTTTCAAGTGACTGAGACACAAGGGGAGTTTCAATATCCTCTTCCGAAATATTCTTGGAGATGGCCATAAACAACTTTTGTTCCTTACACTTGTGGCCCGTGAAATATTTTTCATCAAAATTATAACAAAGGCCTTTAAGTTGGCGTTTATCCATTTCAGCCCTGGTCAATTTTTGGATCTTTAGTGGAGCAGAGGGAGTAGTGGGATTTACTGGTTTAGGGTGAGGGATAAAGGAGGGTTTCTGGTTTTGAGAAGATACAACCTGTTGTGCTTGTTTAGCTCTTTCAGTAGCCTCCACCCAACTTTGAGGCCGAGCCATGAGGACATGGGCTTGAATCTCATCCTTGAGGCCACTGATAAAACATTCACAGAAAAATGCATCAAACATGCCCTCTATCTGAAAAGCTAGGTGCTCAAAGGAAGCTATAAAGTATTTCATTATTCTTGATTGTTTCAACTTTTTCAAATGACCCAAATGGTTGGTGTCAATGTCAAAGCGTTCATAAATCTCTGCCAGAAAGTGCGTCCAAGCAATATACCCTTGACAAGAAGTTTTTCTCCATTGCCACCATTGCCAACATTCTTGATCTAGATGGAGAACACCATACCAGAGTTTGTCCAAGTCATCTGTAATGCCATATAAAGAGAAATAATGTTCCATTTGGGTTACCCAACCAGTGGGGTCTGAGCCATCAAATTTGGTCACCTCCACCCATGGAAGGCATAGGTCACATTGAAAGTGATGGTTCTAAAAGTTCTAGGAATGAGAGGAATGATCACCTTCAATATGTGGAGGTTTGGAAGAGGAAGTGTTATCTATAGGGATATGCAGTTTGGTGCAGAGTGCTGAAAAGACAGATTCAAGCTGATGTTGGCAGCCAATTCACATTTTTCCATTGTCTTATAAGCTGCCTACACCAATGTTTTGCAAGCATCAATTTTTTGTCGCAATTTTCAAATAAAGGACACTTTTATTTTTGCGACATTTGCACATTTACCTTCGTCTTTTGTTTTCACGACTGTAAGCGTGAAAACTTGGTCTTTCGTAGTCGCATTAGAATCATTATTGAACTGTCCTTATCCTTCTTGTTGATATTCCCATTGCGCTTACATTTCACTTATCGTTATGCAGCTGGCAAAACTTTTGATCTGTACTCTTTGGACATTCTTGGATTGATTGTGTGACTTTGTCTCATTGAATTGCGATGCATTAGCATTTGGATTTACATGTTATTCGATCAAATTACTTTGACCATTGGTTTCATAAAGATATATAGGTGTTATGGTTAAACCCTTGATATATTTCATTTGATATGACACATAGTTCAAAACGCATTGGTACCTCGCTTAAAATCTTGATATGAATTGATACAATGCATGTCACATTGGTTAAACACTTGGCATTGGTTTCGTTTTGTATTGTTGGTTATAAAACTATGGCATAACTTTGATTGCGCACGTTGGTTTATACACTTACCGTTGATTTCATTGGTCGGGCAAGTGACATGATTTTTAAAAAACTATACAATAGTGGGTTGAATAGCTATAAACCGGTGGTTGTACCTTGGAAATAACTATTATGCATGGAAGAGATAAGCTCCATCACCTTTGCACGATGACATTAATACCTATCCCTTATCCCTGTTTCACCTCTGTTAGCTCGGGTAACCCTTCGTGCACTCTGCTCTTGTGTATGCTATGATCCAAACCCTGGCTCGTACACCGTGTGCTCGGCTCCGTGGAACCGGTGGTGCGAATTGAGCCGAACGGTAGCCAAGCCTTGCTACTGTTCGACAATGCCTGGAAAGACTTAGAGGATAATGGTTGTCTCACCTTCGTGCAGATGTTTGAGGGTTTTAATTTATTTGTGGCACAACAGTTTTCCCTGACTTTTGATGGCTATAGAGCCAAGGTGGGTGACATTCAGTTGGAAATCAGTGAAGAATTTATTAGTTCTGCTACAGGGTTACCATCCTCGGGCCAGTGTTGGTTTAAAAATTCTAAGGTCAAGGAGGTGCCATGGCCGTTACTGTTCGTCTCGCAAAAGGTCACATCTTGTGATAGAGGTATGCCCATTTCCATGCTTAAACCATGATGGCATGACCTCTTTATAGTAGTTAAACAATTCGTGACCTGTGAGGGCTGATATGGACTCATTTTTCTCTACCACCTGCATTTGTTAATGAATTTTATAGGGTATCCATTGAATAGGCCTTTCTATTTTCAGCGTAGCCTGTACAAAATGTAAAAAAGGTTTAAAAGGGAGAAGGCCGATAGTAGCCTGTTCCACCATGGATTAATTATACTTATCATTGTTCATCATTTAAGTCTCCACGGTGATAGCTGGCGATCTTTTATCGCTCGAAATGGTTTTGATGATACAGACTCAGTCCAGAATGACAATCCTGTGATTAATGAAGCCAAGGTCGAGCCACCCGTGCCCTTCCATGTCCTACTGCCCTCTCCTAAGCCCTCAGTCGACCCTGATATTGACTTACCCGATGTTATAACTGAGAAGGTTGAGGCTATTAAAAAACCTGTAAGAAAAAAGGCCAAGGAAAACCCTACTGTTGATGGAAAAGGAAAAAAGAATGCTCGGCCTATCTCGTGAATGGCTAGGAATAAGCCTAAACCTAGTGTTGAGCAGAAGCCCATAGTCCTTAGTGAGGATTTAGACTCTGACATAGAACGCTTCCTAGCTAGTGAGTACCCTTACTCACAGGGTCTATGCTCTGAGCCACCTTATGATTTCGTTTCTAATCAGCCCCCTTGCCTAAAGAATAATCCTAGCTACCCTGGGATCAAACTACCTAACGAAACCCTCGACAATGTAACCAAACCCTCACCTACACTTTTGAAGCCCAGACAGTCGTCCTGTGACCAATGTGATTTGTGGTTGGAACGATACTATATGGGCGTTCCCCTGCTTCAATCGAAAATCAAATCGCTGGAAAGTCAAGTTGCAGTGTTGACCAGCCAAAGAGACAAACTTCAAGCAACTGATAGGAAGCAGAGGACTACTCGTTCCATCGTTTTTCAGAATGTTGAATCGGCTATAGCCGTTGTCAACTCCAAAATGTCATGATCAAGCCATCTGCTCGTCATACAAGTATGAATTTTGATATCAATTTAGTTTTTTGAATGACCAGGATTAATATAATGATTTGAATTTGGCTTTCAAATAGCTCTGTCTATCATTTGAAATGGCTCTGTCACAATGTTGTTCATCTTGTACATTGTTTTTGCTTTGCTAAAAATAAATGAAGTTTCGATTTGGATACACGATTTGCTCATGCCCAGTTTAGTCATTGATAGATTTTTATAGAATTTGATTTTCTTTCTATTGGATTTATTTTGTATCTAATCCAAACAAGAGGTTTTCATGCTAGATTTAGAATACAATCATGTTTTGATTTGATTTCGTTATGGTTAGTATGATGTGATTGTTGAACAATTTCGTGAGTTTGGTTGTTACGAGCTTTTAATATGCTGTGTCATATAATTTTATAAATCGGGAATACAACTCTGATTGACAATGATTTGAAAAGAATGACTGTGTTTTTCATGAAAACAATGTTCTCATTTAAGCCTGTGCAAATACGCCCGAATCGTGGAACGGTTTTGATTCACGACAACGATGTTAAATCCCAGCTGTTCGATTCGCTTGATTGGATTGTTGTGTATCTTCAGTTAGTATGATCGATTTTATGAGTTGTATTCATATAAAAAATAGACTTGATTGCATCTCTGTTAATTTTAATTTTCAAACGAGTTTGTTAACTCAAACCGACTTATGTTATTTCTGTCAAATTCGTATGAGGAAATTCGGGTAATAGTCGTTTCAAAATGGATTCAATAAATGATTTCGTGGATGATTTTTTCTACCCCAATTTGCAATAACAAATGATCGGCCAAGTCTTACGAACTCTGTTACCAACTGATTGATCCTGTTATGATTTCATTTGAGTTAATTTACGTGCTAGTTTTGATTTAATTCACTCATGGCATGGATCGTTTGTTATGTCTATACAGTTATGTCAATCTGAAAATGATCTTGTCTAGATTCGATCGTGTTTCCTGTTGATGAGGCAGCATAACAATTGCCTATGATTTGTTTTAATTATATCGATTTCAATTTGATATGAAATGATTTCATTGTTGTTCGATATGATTTTGTTCACCCGACTTTGTGGCAACAAACGAAACAGAGTACACATATATCTGTAGTCATTTGGTTGATCTTGGTCTTGTTTGATTTCAAAATGGTATAACAATTTCAATTTAATTGATTCATTTTCAAATAGCTATTGGATGTTATTTGAATTTAATTCTTTAAAAGATTTGAGTTGATTTTAATGTTGATTCTGTGTCTTATTTAGACCAGCTACAGAATCACGAGATTCTGTAGTTAGTCTATACAATTAGATTTTTTATCATTCTATTAATAAAATACCCTTCTAACTTGTCCATTTTGAACACCTTTCAGGTACATCCGAATTGCATTGGACATACTGGACAGTCTAGGAGATATTTGTGTGATTTAGTTTTGTTTTAGGTTCTTAGTTTAGTCAGACTTGGGATATCTTCCCAGATTTTATGTAAACAGTTTTGATAACTTCCACAGGGATGTTTTACCCTGTGGAAGGTCTTTAAATACTTATTATTTTTTGTAATAAGGGGCATCCTCACTTGTGGGAGAACCAGGCTATGGATTTCTAATACAAACTGAGACATGAGTTGATGTTTTTCTACAACTTTCGCTTTTCAATATATCAATCTTTTGTTTCAAGTTTATGCATGTCGTTTGTAGTTGATTATAGACTACTTTAGCTATCATAGACTACTGCAGAATGATGTGATTTAATTAATGTGATCCATATCTGATTTCTTTCATTACTTTAAAAATACAGCAATTACTTTGTTCAGTTAATGAATGACAGATTTCTCTTCTTCATCAATTGAATTATTTTGTATAAGTCTTTGCATACAGGTTTATCTAATTGTGAAGATATATAAATCATATGATTGTTGTAATTTTTATGTCTTGTTTGTCCTGTAATTATATTAAAGAGCACTGCAGCTTTCTGTTTACAAGGAGCGCTTGGATAATTTGGAGCGGGTTTCCTCCCTCTGATCAGCTAAGACAATCATCATACACAGGACAAACCTGGAGCATTTCTCCAGGTCAGTTTGTTATTTATTTGTTTGTTAATTTGTCTAGTATAATATAAGTAGTTTAGTTAGATATATGTTTAGTTAGATTTGTAGTTAGAATTAGTATATTAGTTGTCTAGTTTAGTTAGTTTTTGTTTTATCTCTTGTTCATAACATTATAAAATCAACAAAAAAATATCTTTTTCTGTCTTAGGGCAGAATATAAATGAGTTTTTCAGGTTTTATTCAAATCTGTAAATTGTAGATATTGTACATTTTGTGAATAAGCTATATTTTTGTTAGTACTTAGATATTTAATTAGTTAGAGTTAGTATAGTATTAGTTAGTAGATTTCATATATAGAATATTTAGTTTAGTTTATTAGTTTGTTTTATTTCCTTTTAGTTAGATTAGTTTAGTTTGTTTTAATAGTTAGTTTTAGTTAGATTAGTTAGTTTAGAGTAGTTTTTCTTTTTTGTTTTCTTAGGACTTAGATCAGCTAACGGAGCCGCTAAACCCATCAGGGTGGTTCATCCCAAATGGCTTGGGTTATTAGACAACCCCAGACCGGTTCCACTCTCCCAGTTGACGGATGGTCAATTTCGCCCGTCAACTGTTGGGTGGGGAGGTATTGTTTGATTTAGTCCATTGAGGACTGCATGGTTGTATTGATGGAGGCAACATTGGCACTGAGTTGTTTCAATTATTGTTGGGTCTCGATGAGACCAGATTGCAAGGTGTTGAAGCGATCTTCCAAGTCTTGGCTACGAGTATGTTCCACGAGGATGGGAGAACTGAAAAGGAGTGGGCAGGGTCAAAATTTTTTCCGAAAAATGAAATGGATGAATGCGATAAGGACGAAGAGATGAATCTAATGGAATAAGTCTCAAATAATGGTGAAAAAATTTCCATACTTTTTTTTTGTACACCTATGGAGTTATACTCCGTTTTGAAGAATACTACAGAGAGGAAATGCCCAAATGCTTAACCAGAAAGAAATGTGTATTTACTTGGCAACCCGAACACAGTTGCGTGGCAATATATATTGTCTGTTTTAATTTGTTTATGTTTCTGTCCCCAAGGGTTAGGTATTCAACGGTTCTACAGACAAGGGTTTGCCCTGTGCTATATCTCTCTGATATACATGTAGGGTCCAACAGTAGTACTCGACCCAATATCTCAGGGCACTAACTAAGGAGGATAGACCATACCATTATCCATACTACCCGACTACCTAGGTACTAGAGAGTATCTTCCCGAGTGTTGTTCTCGGTGGAACTATAGCAGTCAGGCGGTCGATCGGTTTATCTAAAGAGGGCTTCAAGAAATCTAGACCGATCCATACACAAGTGTTGTCTGATGCGCTACCACTCGAAGGGGTACCAACACGGGTTACAAGGGTGGCCAACAGATGTTCACTTAAGAACCAATTGTATTTCCTGCATGTATGAATCCCTCAACCATGGTTTTATGCACATAAGGACAGATCTTTGTGGCTTAAAGATGTTGGAATACGTCTCTACCCTGAAAAAAAATTACCCACAATTTCTGCCAAGGAAAGTGCTCTGATACCACTTGTAATATACCAGATATAAAAAGTATGCAGAACAGAAATAAAATGCTAGAAATGGAAGAATGACAACAATATAACCAGAATAATCACCACAATAACACTAAAATGATATAAGAATAATAACAAAAATAACACTTTGATTCTGAGAGCAATGTTCATGGGTCTCTTCGAGGGGGCAACCTCTAGTCGAGAAGAGATCTATTACAATAATCTCTAAGCTAGGGTTCTCATACCCTTGACTCCTATTTATACTAAATATGTCTATCAAAAGAAGCATCTAGAGGAAGATCCTTCTAGAAGCGGAAGCTTCTATTAGGTCTTCTTACATTCGACTTCTTCTATTTTATTGCAAGGCCTTATTAATATTGACCTTTATTACATCTGAATATATTGTTCTACCTATGTGCAAGTTAGGACCCTAATAGAACTCTTGACGAGCATCTCAAGAAATACTAGGTGTAATTCTTTCAGGTTTTAAAAAGTCTAGTTAACTCATCCCAAGTTTTAAGAGAATGTCCAATGTTGGTGGGAAGAAGTAGTTATTCCTCATGGCACATTGATGTATATATTCTAGTAGAAGTTGAAGAACTTCAAATTGAAGCTCAAAGACTAGAAAACACACTTTGAACAATATTTTTCAATACCAGTGAGACCTAGAGCAACAGATGAAGAATATTCAATAGGATATCCTCTTACATGGAAGCTCAGACTAGTTAAAAGAGGAAGAGGCATAATTCAAACAATAACTGGAAGAAATGTATGCCCAAATGGAAACCCTCCCATGTCAAAAAGAAAAGGTACATTGGATTAAAGAAGGGGAAAAAAATCAAAAATTTTCCATAGGTCAGTGATCCAACTACATCATATTAACCATATCCTTAAAGTGGAAACCAAACAAGGTCATACTATCACAACACATGAACAAATAAATGAGTAGTTAATTAATTACTATCAACATCTTCTCACAAAAACTTGTGAATATAGGTTTGCGGCCATTGCAAAAATCACTATACATATCCTAACTCTGATCACAACATATTGGAATGCTACTCTCTTACGACTAGTGACCCTAGAGGAAGTCAATCTATCTATCAAGGAGATTCCCATTGGTAAATCCCCTAGATCAGATGTCTTCATTTCAAACTGTTTCCATCACTATTGGCACCTGGTCAGAGAGGAGGTTTGGCATATGATTGAGGAATATTGCAACTTTGGAGAGGGTATCCATGCTCTCAATGCCACGTTTTTCACCTTAATCCCAAGCAGTTTCTCCCAATTTCACTTTGTAATGTTATCTACAAAATCATGTCTAAGGTAATTTCTCTTAGACTCAATCCCTTTCTCCCTTTTATTATCTCTTATGAATATTCAGGCTATTTGGAGGGACATAAAAGCATCGATAGAATTATTTTATCCCATGAGGTTATCCACTTCTTTAAATCACATGGTTCCCCCAGGATTCTCATTAAGCTATACCTCTCAAAATAATTTGATAAACTGAGTTGGAAATACATGAGATCCCTCCTTATTTCCTTAAGATTTAGTGAAATTTGGGTCAACTAGATCATGTAGCTTACCTCCTTAACCTTCTTCTCCATTCTGGTCAATTGTGTTCCCTCCAAGCCTTTCTCGCCCTCTCATGGTATTGACAGGGAAACCCTCTCTCCCCCTTCCTTTTTTTCATCATGGTAGAGGGTTTTAGTTGATATATTAAAGTAGCCATCATAGATGGCTCACATAAAGGAATTTCCCTACATGGTCTGCAGCCTCCCTTCTCACACAGCCAATTCATTGATGATACCATGAGGATGGGGGTCCTAATGGTTCGAGAGGCTCATGATATCCTATCCATCCTTAATGATTTGAGTGAGGCTTCTCAAAATTCAATAAATACTAACAAATCTCAGATCCTACTTTTTAATAATCCTAGAGCCATTCAATCACATATCACTCATATTCTTGTCTTCTTCCCTAGTGCCCTTCCATCCAAATACCTTAGCATTTATCTCATCAACAATGCTCTCAAGAACTATTCTTGGGAATCTTCTTGATTCCATTGAAAAATGGCTGATCTCTTCAACCTTCATCACCCTTAACCTTATCGGACACCTTGTGCTTTTAAATTTTATCCTACAATTCATCCCCATTTACTTTTTCTGATCTCTAGCAACTCCCAAATCAATGATCATATCTATAAAAAAACATACAACGATGATTCCTCTAGCAAGGAATTAAAGAAGGGAGTAAATGGGATTTGGTCAACTAGGAAGTGCTATGTAAACCAAAAAAAGTGGGAGGCCTCTTGAATAGAGATCCCTTACTAATGAATCAGATATTAGGGGAAAAAATACGGTGGAGATGGCTCAAAGAACCCAAAGATGTATGGGCCCGGATCTAGAGGTAAAAATATACCCCCATGAGGGGCCGAGCATCAATTTATCAGATGGAACGAGCACTTAGAGGGTTTGCTAATATAGAAAATTGCATGCAAAAATTGTTCCACTATCCAAAATCACACTTTCTGGGAAATAAGAGGAGGCCACGAGGCCCTACTTCGTTCGTACCCTTGGTAGCAATTTCCTCAGTTCAATCAGTGTGAACACTTGGAGGAAATGCATGCACAGATAAATCAGGATAGATTTATAATTGTTGTTTATTGTTGGGATAATAATTTCCGTGACAGTCGTTGGAGAAAATGGAAAACAACTCATGCATATCTCAACATCCTAGTAAAAGTAAACTTGGAGGTATGACATAAACAAGAAGCTCACCGCAAAATCAAAATCATAAAGGGAACAAATATCTTATGGTGGGGCCACACTATAAGAGGAAATTTCATGATTAAGGAAGCCTATAGCCTAAAACCATCATTTCATCTAATGGACAAAGCTTATATTTGGATCTATGGAAAAAAGTTAGTTCTTTCCTCTGAATGATTGCACACAAGCATATCCTCACTTGGGTCAATCTCAGAAAGTGGGGATTCATTGGTCCCTTTCTTTGCCCTCTTTTCCTCCAGCAAGAGGAAACCATGGAGCATTTTATTAATCTATGCCCTTTCAAATCTAAGACCCGAGATATTTCGTCTCATACCATGATAACTTCTGACTGGCAAAGGGACAGTATAGTCAACATGTTAGCGGGATGGAGAACTTCAGACCCTAATAACCTAGATTACTATCACAACTTCTACTAGGATTAATTCTCTGGAAAATCTAGAAGGATTGCAATCACATAATTTTTCACTTAGCACAAAGGCCATGGGAAGCTATCTAGGCCTAAAATCAAGAATGCATCCTATAAATGGTGGGTCTTTCCAAATATTTGGAAGATGATCTCACTTGTGTCTTGCCCCAGAGTTGGAATTTCTATATACTCACTCTTCCTATGGTAATAGTCCCAAAAAGTGGCAAAGGCCTTCATTGGGATTCTACAAGATAAATCCCTTAGTGCCTCCAAGGGAAACCCTTTCCAAATTGGTTTTGGTGTCATTTTCAGGGATGATCAGGGGATTATCCTCTACACTTTGGTAGGAAGATTGGGATACGAAAAAAACAATGCAACAGAGCTATGGGATCTAATCGGAGCCATCCAAGAATCCATTTCTATTGGTTATCAAAAACAAATTGTATAAGGTGACTCTAGAATTATTCCAGATCTACTCACACAACTTAAAAATGCCTCTGAGAAATTGAAGATCACTCATTCTTAGAGGCTATGCAACAATTTAGAACTTTTGAAATATCTCTTGGTTTCTTGTCTCACTCTCATCCCCTATCATGTGCAGAAAGAAGCTAATAAGGTTGCATACAAAATGGAAAATATTGGATTGGACAGGGGGATCTCGACCTAGAGTGTAATTAAAATCAGAGACCTAAAAATCATCTCTTCTTAGAGTGTATAAATTTGGCAAGAAATGAGGACTCCACCCCGGGTGGGGTGTTAGCTTGACATGAATCCAAGAAAAATGGAGGCAAGTAGAGGCGCCACTTGCAAGATCGATTCTCCATGCAGTACCTTGATAAATGAGCTATGTTTCGTCGCTAGCCAAAACATTAACAACCCCTATCACCTAGAGCATGAGAGGATATAGATGAGTAATTTTGAAGGTACAATGGCTAGGACGAACAATTACTATAACTATCCTTCATTCATGATGATAATAACTCAGCCTTCTCCATCTCGCTTTGCGGGAATTTCTTCGTTAGAAGCAAGAAGTGTTATTTGGGATGGGAAGAATCTAGTTAGCATTTTCATATATGTTCATGGGCTCATCGTGTGAATTCTTACTCACACTCTCAGAGAAGCAGTAAACTTCTTCTCCTTCTCTATGCCTCGACTCCAAGTGCATGGGAATTCATGTAGGGGTAGAAATTCGGGGGGTGGACAATATGAAGACAATAGTATAATCCTCTTCCAATTCTCCAGAGGGAGACTTTGCAATTTCACCTTTGCATAATGGAGAGGAACAGTGTTCACTGAATCGGTAGGAGGTCATCAAGATCTGGGCCTATCAAATCAAATGCTTCAACATGAACTATGAGGAAAACAGTGAAGGAAGTCATCCTATCTCTCCTCCCAAGGCCAACTCTTTGGCTCACAATGATTCTCCATTCTATTTTCCAATGGACACATTATCTGGTGAGCCGGAAGTCACTTGTAATGAACATTCTTTACCATTCTCTCTAGAACATCTCATGCAGCTCGTCTTTGTAGGTCGTCGGGATATGGTCGATCTAAAGTTCAGTGTGGAAATTTTTAATCTACTCGTCTCCTGGTTTGTAGATTTGCATGCAAGGGAGGCTCTCCAACATCAAGATTCATAATTATCCTATAAGAATTCCATTCTGTTGCATGTCCCAGTTCCTTTGTCGTTAAGCGACCAGTCTTATTCACCGAATGACCAGGTTCGGCCCAATGCTTTTTGATGGCTTCATCCATTGGTACCATTTTGATTTTAGTATTAATGTTTTAGCCTGTAGTAGGATAGATATTTTGATGCCCACTATGGGAAATAAGGAATGTGGCTCTTTTAATCATTTTTTGTATTATTTTGTGTCCCTTCAGGATAGTCAAAAGACTGAACAATGGTTGCGCTCGGTTGGTTTTCTCTCATGGAAATCCAAGGGTCAGCAAATGTTATTTTTTAATATAAATTTATATAACACGTAATACAAATATTCTAACTTACAAAACAAAATAGTAAACCAAGATCAATATCAAACTTATGCGAGAGGATGAATAGTCATTGCCTAATTATTTTCAAACTACAAAGGAGGTAGAGGAAAATATATGACAAGTTCACACAATGTTTCAAAAAACATTGTTTGACATGGTATTCTTATTTTAGATAGAAGTAGCCTACACCTTACCAAAATATATTAGAGCGAGATCTAAGATGTAAGACATCACATGGTAGTTTTTGGGTGTCAATTTTGACATTTTTTATCATCTTTTTTACCTTCACTTTTACATGTTCACCTTTCACTTTTGTCCATTTTCACCTCCCTTATTTCACTTTTACATGTTCACCTTTCACTTTTGTCCATTTTCACTTGCCTTGATGGCATAATGTTCCTAGAATAATGTATAAGTTGTTATTTAAGAAATTTTTCTTAGTTTATCCTATCAACATTGATTAAAAGTTATTTTTGCAATTTACTTCTTGAAAATCAATAATTACAGGAATTAATGGTATTCTTTAGTGATGGTTCGTGTACTTTCCCTTAGTCTTAAAAATAAATTCCATTTGGATTTGTTTACTAGAATTCTCGAGACGAATAATTGCTTTTTTTTTTCCATCATTTTAGCGTACGGATCCCCATGGTCAACACTCCATCAACATTAGTAGAATTATAGGAAATTTGCAAGCACTACAGGAAAATATACAAATTGTTCAACACATATAGCATTCAACACCATAAATAAGGGAATAGTTAATTGAAAACTCAAAGATTCTGCTCAAAAGGATCGAAGATGATAGTTTTCTTGCGCTAAAATGAAGATCTGATCCGTGATTTATGAAGTTAGATAGATGTAGGAAGGCATTTAATTTTAAAAAAGAATTGTATAAAGTAAAAGGCAGGGGATCTAAATAGGTTAATAGAGAATGTTTCATTTATTATCTCAGACATATTGTAATTTCTGAAAACTGGGATTCCAGAGTAATTAATGAATATTTGATAATTTATGTGTAAGTGTCTGTGTGTTTTGATTTTCTTTAAACATCACACCCCAAGAAGGCCCCCCTAGTATGTGTTTTGTTTCCTGTAGCATTGAATTTATCTCCTTTACGTAATAGCAAATTTAACAATGTTTTCCTATTTTTTATGTTTATTGTATTTTCCTATAATTACATAGTGACTGTTAAATTTCTGTGAGTATGTTTGAATTCCTGTAGATTCATAATTTTGTTTTCATAGTCACGGGTGAATTTATTTTTCTACAGTACTGTTACATACCTTTATCTCTTTGGATTTATCATATGAGTTTTTTCAGATATAGACACTCAAAGTATTCAACATTAATTGAACACACTTTTGTCTTCAGTGCCATGCAAACATCTCCATGAAACATTCTCAAAGGAAATTAAATCTGTATTTTATGAGATGGATATTTTTCAGTTGTTTAAGTTTGATTCGGTTACTATCAATTCATAAATCAATATAATTTCTTTGATCATAAGTTCATTTAACTAAATAAAGTGAGTTCTATAAGGGGCACACTTATAAGCGTAGTGATCCATTTACAGTTTGAGTATTTACCCTCTGACAATTAAACCTAAACCAGTCAATTGAAGAATTTTGTCATCTATTTGTGAGAGAGGAATCATTACAACCCTTGACATGTTGAACAAGTTTCTCTACACATATTTTTTTTAAACTTGACCATATTATAATTTTTCATCACCACATGGTGATATCATATCATCCATTTTCAAATTGTTTCAAATATAAAATAACAAGAACTATATTGGGAATAAAGATATTATTGAGATAATCGTTGAATATGAAGATGATGAAATTCCTCTTAATATATATAATTATGCTTTAATAGGTTATCAAAATGAAGAAAGATTGAAAATTTAGACGATAGAGGTTTACACTATTGATATGTTCCAACCATGGAAAGAAAGAAATAATGAAATATATACCTTCATTTTAACTATGATATAACAAAAAATAATAGGGTATATTGATTTGAGTGATGATATAATAAAAAAGGATTCGGAAAAATGAGGGGATTGAAATGATTTTATGATGCAGACCCCCCTACTCTCCCTCGGGGCTATGAGATTTCCCAGTCAAGGATCTTAATCTCCTCAAGATGGATTAGATCCTCGAGACATTACTGGTCCCAACCTAAATCAAACACAGGCCCTGTTATCACCGAGGGGCAGGTCATCTGGTACCCACGGGCCCTGATTTCTTAGCGCTTTTTCAAATCTCAACACTGACAGGCACGAGCTTCTTTCTCTAGACCTTATTTGCATGTGACCTCGGGATGTGACTCAGGGCTTAACCTCCTGGCTCTTTGCGACTTCAAAATTTTTAATCGGGGCCAGATCAATGGTCCACGTCCCCCTTCGCAACCAATGGTCGAGATCTACTTCGACACTCCGCGCTTCAATAGTTCTGGATGTTCCAACCTCCACTTTTCCTTGGACTACTCTGTACCCGAAGTTCTATATCAAGAGCCATGCATCCACCCAAATCAACGGCTCTTATCCACTTCGAAACTTCAGCATTCAGGAGTTTCAGATGTTCCTGCAACTTTTTCCCCGAGAGTGTTTTCTTTTGGAGTTGAGGATCGTTCGTCACACATCCTTCCCGATAAACCTTTCCACACTCGCTTTCTCTCGGAGCACTTTCACCTGGAGTCTATGATATTTGATGCATGCCTCCCACAGATCGACGACCATAAACCACTTCGGCTATTTGGGCTTTGGGAGTTTCAAACTCTCTGCCTTCAGTTTCTCCCATAGTGCTTTCACCCAGACTACACGATTTGTCAATGCGTGTCTCCCATAGATCGACGACTATGATTTACTTCGATAATTTGGGCTTTGGGAGTTTCAAACTCTCCACACTTTCTTTCTCCCAGAGTTCTTTCACCCAGATTTCATGATCTATCAATGCATATCTCCTAAAAATCGACGGCTACGATTCACTTAGGCTATTCGGGCTTCGGGAGTTTCAACTTCTCCACGCCTGCTTTCTTCTGAAGTGCTTTCACCCAGAGTTCACATATTTATGTCACGTGTCCTTCTGGATCTGACGATCTAGATTTTCACCGCTCCCTGTCGACTTCCTTTCAGAGTGTTAGACCTCCTAACTTCTAGATCTCTCACCACATGTCCTTCGCAACAGATGGTTATGATCTACTCCACTCTTCGGGACTTCGAGAGTTTGCCACACTCTAGAACTGAAATCTCCCGTACTGACTTTTCTCTGGAGTCTCAGATCTATTGACACGTGCCTCCTGGCGACCAATGACCAAGATCTACTTCGGCTTTCGGCTCTTCGGTGATTTTTCTCTCTCCTTGTCTACAAAATTCCCAGAGTGCTTCCGCTTCGGAATTGCGGATCTTACGCCACCTCTCCCTCTGGATGACGGACAGTCCCTATCCTCTTTGGGACTTTGGCAAATTCCTCGCTCTTGTGTGTATAATGAGACTTAAAGCTCATGCACTTTGTCCAGATTCAACGATATGGAGTGATTCTTCTTCCTCCTAGATGGATCTTGGTCGATAACTCAGTAAACCTTCAGAGCTTCACTCCCTTTGAAGATTTCTTCCCACCATCTCGCTTGATCTTTGTTTCTTGAACCCTTTCACTCCTTAGAGGGATACTTCGACACTTAGTCGAACTTCGAATCTGTGCGCTCCTTGTAAAAAACTCTTACGCAAGACTTAGCTTCTTGTGGGCGACTATGGACGCCTTGCAACAATCCCTTTGCACTCCTTGCAAATGGAAGTTTCACGCTACCTCTTCTAAGCTTATGAGTCGAAATAGACTATGTCAACGAACTCCTTGCGGACAGTATGCACACCTTGCATGAACTCAACAAAGAAAAACAATTGAAACTTATCCAAATTCTTCACAGTTTCATATACTCAATAACATAATTGATTCATTCATGAAAAAAGAAAATAACAGGGAAAATATAAACAGTATCAACACCATGCGTTGGGTCAATATCCCTCTGTTATATTCATTAAGACGTAAATAGCTACAGCTCTGATGAAAACAACTTACATTCAGTAACAACTATCTCCTACTAATTTGCAGCAGCCTTATTTAGGCATACAATCCATATACTTATACAAGAGGTCCTCTAGGGTTCCCTCCAACTACTTGTCTCATCGAAGTAAAATCTTACAACTACTTATTCCTATTACAATAAACGTCTCTGACAAACAATTTAAGGAGAATGTTCAGATCCATGCCAAAATCAAATAACTAAAGGACGATCTGATGTCTCCTGGTTTGACACGATCGTTCAACCTCCGACCATTAAAACTTCTCTGATTCATCATTTACTCATAATCTCTTTGATATATGCCATCTTTCAAAATTTAAAATTTTACTCAAAAGGTGCACTAGGCGTTGTATTGTCATCCCATGTGGCTTTGCTGACGATGCTCCTGCATCATTTTAGCAATGAGTGAATACATAAGGATTAAGCAGTTGCATTTATTTGAGTGATCATATAACAAAAAATAATAGGGTGCATTTATTTGAAAGATGATCTAGTGAAAAATAATTTATAGCAATTAGTGGCATTTATTTCAATAATGACATAATGAAAACCAATACAGTGCATTGTTTTTAGTGACGATATAATGAAAAATTATTTAGAATAATCTATTTGACATGGTGACTCATGATTGTAACAATTGTAGATCCATCTTAACTCTAAATATGTCATGCATAGATAGGCGTTAAATCCCTTGAGGTGCAAACATTACATTATGTTTTACACTCTAAAAAAAAATTGTAGATTGAGAGTTTTGAATCATCTCGATGCATGTTATATCTAGAGAGAATATGGATCTACACTAGTATAATTATACTTCCAAACACTATTGTGGCAAGAAAAATATGAAATTTCCTCTTCCAAACAAAACTACACTAAAATTTGCATTTTTTAACATTGTTATTCACGCTTCTACTGAAGTTACAAACATATCTAAATTTTGACACAGTTGCATAGATTTTAGAAATGTTAAATTGGAGTAATGTTTTTCATAATAAGTAATGTAGGACCATTAATTGGAAAAACAAAGCCAATTTTGGGAAGGAATTGGTGGGAAAATAAGTTTTACATGTCATATTGAGGGAAAATTATTCAAAATCTAGTAGAACCTAATCTTTTGTTTCTTTTCTTTCATAAATATTATTTCATGTACACTTTATGCAAATTTCTATATTCTTTAAAAATCGAGGTCAATATAGATCATGATTTTAATCATGATACTTGTAGAAAATACTGAAAATCAAAGACAAATTATGAGAAAGAAAATAACTCTTTGTAAATGATTTTGATATGATTCACACTAATTCTAGAGCAATTAAAATAAAAGGTAGTTGGTACAAATATTTAGATGCTTTAAAAATCAATATCAATATAGATTATGATAATACAAGATCAATTAAGATAAAAAGTAGTAGGTTCAAATATTTGGATGCTTTAAAAATCAATATCAATATAAGTCATGATTTCAATCTTTATGTTTGTAGAAAATAATACCTTGAATTGATAATTATCCTAGTTTGAAAAAGAAAATAATTTTTATAAATAATTTGTGTAAAATATATATTATATAAAAACTAATTCATGTAAAATTTTCAATATTTTAAAAATCAAAATCAATATAGATCATCATTTAAATGATTACACTTTTAGAAATTATAAAAAATAAAAATAAATTAAGAATAACATTTCGTTAGAAAAAAAATAAATTTGTAAATAATTTCTATCAAATTCCACGAAGATAAAAAAAATATATATATAAATATTTTAAAAATCAAAATCAATATAGATCATGATTTTAATCATTATATTTATAGAAAATACTCTAATAAATTAAGAATAATCCTCCCTAAGCTCTTAATTTCAAATAATTAATATTTAAAAAAAGTAATCTAATTCTTTAGACAATTAATATTAAAGAATTTAATGACAATGGTCGAATGCTTGTAAGCACTTTGTATTCTCGAACAATGGATGATGGATAAACATATCTTTTTGTGAAAATTATATGGATGACAATTGTTTGAGATTTTGATAGGTATGCTTTATGGACAAAAATAGTTGAATAATCATATATTTTGGGGAGTTATGAGTTGGTTGAGATTTTGATAGAAATGTTTAGTGTAAAAAAATATGGTAAATTTGAATTTTTAAGTATTTATTGTATATAGCAAATGAAGTATTTTTATAAGTTTGGGGTGAAGGAAATATCTAATTTATGTTATATATAAGTTTTTTAATGAAAAATA
Organism: Picea engelmannii; assembly: GCA_009831015.1. Classification (NCBI taxonomy): domain Eukaryota; kingdom Viridiplantae; phylum Streptophyta; class Pinopsida; order Pinales; family Pinaceae; genus Picea; species Picea engelmannii. The sequence goes on along the minus strand of ML781846.1, from coordinate 497,673 downwards.
TGATGAATTTTTTATATTTAGAAAACTATTAATTTTGTTTTGAAATCATAAATTTAATTTATTAAATTGTATTTAAATAAAAAAAAGTATAGAGTTAAAATTTATATTTTAGTTTTATCTAATCGTTTTAAATATTTCTTCTTAATGGTTTGTTAAAAATAACATTCAATGGAAGAAACGATGACCTATATTTGTATATCTAAATATTTTTTTTTAAATGGATGATAATTTTTGTATATTTGTAATAGGTCGATGATAATTGTTTTAAACATGACACTTTCATATCTATATAATTTTTTTTAGATGTTAGTTTTAAATATTTTGTTGTTGAATGGTTTGTTTAACTAAGTTGGATTCAATGGTGATTAATATGAGTGATATTAGTGATATTTAATGTTATGTAAAAGTTTAAATTTTATAATATAAATGTTGATTTTTCATGTCTATATAATTATTTTAGGTGTTAGTTTTAATTATTTTATTGTTGAATGGTTTGTTTAACTAAGTTAGATTTAATGGTGATTAACATGAATGATATTTGTGCCCGCAGGGGTGTAGATCGATTGGCAAATGTCGTGTAAATGGAAGGAACTATGTAAAAAGAGGTTTCAAGGTCCGATTTACTCGGAGGGCGTATAAGGCAGCCGACAGGATTCGACCCCGTGTCACGCGAGTACAATACTGCCGTTGTGATATTTAATGTTATTTAAAAGTTTAAATTTTATAATATGAATGTTTATTTTCAGTGTCTATATAATTGTTTTAGATGTTAGTTTTAATTATTTTTATTGTTGAATGGTTTGTTCAACTAAATTGGATTTAATGGTGACAAACATGAGTAATATTTGTAATATTTAGCGTTATTTAAAAGTTTAAATTTTATAATATGAATATTTTAATTTTTCATCACTACATGGTGATATCATATCATTCATTTTTAAATTGTTTCAAATATAAAATAACAAGAAGTATATTGGTTATAAATATATTATTGAGATAATCTATATGAAGATGATGAAATTCCTTTTAATATATATAATTATGCTTTAATAGGTTATCAAAATGAAGAAAGATTGAAAATTTAGACGATAGAGGTTTACAGTATTGATATGTTCTAACCATGGAAAGAAAGAATGCAATATCTACTTTCATTTTAATTATGATATAACAAAAAATAAGATATTATATTTTGATGATATAATAAAAAATAATACGGTGCATTTATTTCAAAGATGATATAATGAAAAATAATTTATAGCAATTAGTTGCATTTATTTCAATAATGACATAATGAAAACCAATAGATTCCATTGATTTTAGTGATCATATAAGGAAAAAATATTTAGAATAATCTATTTGACATGGTGACTCGTGATTGGAACAACTATAGATCATCTTAACTCTAAATATATCATGCATAGATAGGTGTCAAATCCCTTGAGGTGCAAACATTACATTATGTTTTAGACTCTAAAAAAAATTGTAGATTGAGAGATTTAAATCCTCTGAATGCATGTTAGATCTAGAGTGATGATGGATCTACACTAGTATAAAGATACTTCCAAACACTATTGTGACCAGAAAAATACGAAATTTCCTCTTCCAAAGGAAACTACACTAAAATTTGCATAGATTTTAGAAATGTTAAATTAGAGTAATTTTTTTGATAATAAGTAATGTAGGACCATTAATTGGAAAAACAAAGCCAATTTTGGGAAGGAATTGGTGGGAAAGTAACTTTTACATGTCATCTTGAGGGAAAATTATTCAAAATCTAGTAGAATCTAAGCTTCTCTTTCTTTTCTTTCATAAATGTTATTTCATGTACACTTTAATGACTAGACTATCTCATGTAGTTTAAATGGTAAAACTTTGGAATTTTTAGACAATGAGCCCCCTATACCACTGGATCAAAAAATAAAATTTATATAATTTTCACACTAATACAATATATATTAAAATATAAATTAGTCTCTCCAAATTTCTACATTCTTTAAAAATCGAGATCAATATAGATCATGATTTTATCATGATACTTGTAGAAAATACTGAAAATCAATGAAAAATTATAAGAAATAAATTATCTCTTTGTAAAAGATTTTTATATGATTCACACTAATCAATTAAAATAAAGGTAGTTGGTACAAATATCTAAATGCTTTAAAAATCAATATCAATATAGATCATAATATTACAAGATCAATTAAGATAAAAGGTAATCGGTTCAAATATCTAGATACTTTAAAAATCAATATCAATATAAGTCATGATTTCAATTATTATATTTATAGAAAATACTACCTTGAATTGATAATTATTCTAATTTGAGAAAGAAAATATTTTTTTATAAATAATTTGTGTAAAATATATATTAAATAAAAACTAGTTCATTTAAATTTTTCAATATTTTAAAAATCAAAATCAATATAGATCATCATGTAAATGATTACACATGTAGAAACTATTAAAAATTAAAAATAAATTAAGTATAACATTTTGTAAAAAATAAATAATTTTTATCAAATTCATATTAATTCAAAGTCCATCAAGATTATATATATATATTAATATATATATATATATATATATATATATATATATATATATATATATATATATATAGAAATCAAAATCAATATAGATCATGATTTTAATCAATATATTTATAGAAAACACTCTAATGAATTAATAATAACCTTTTATAGTTCTCAAGGTGTAGGACAATCGGTGATAGATAAACTAGCAAACACACAAAAAAATAATAACACTCCCTAAATTTTTAAATTCAAATAATTAATATTTAAAACATTTTAACATAATTCTTTAGACAATTATTATTAAAAAATTTAATGACAATTGTCTATGCTTGTAAGCACTTTGTGCCCTAAAACAACGGATGGATAACCATATCTCTTTGGGGAAATTATATTAATGACAATTTGAGATTTTGATAGGGATGCTTTATGAACAAAAATAGATGGATAACCATATATTTTGGCACTTTGTCCCATCCAACAATGGATAGATAACCATATCTTTTTGGGAAATTATACTAATGACAATTGTTTGAGGTTTTGATAGAAATACTTTATGGACAAAAATAGATGGATAACCATATTTTTTGGGGCAATTATGAGTTGGTTGGACAAAACTATGGTAAATTTAAATTTTTAGTTATTTATTGTATATATCAAATGAAGTATTTTTATAAGTTTGGGTGAAGAAATATCTAATTTGTGTTATATATAAGTTTTTTAATAAAAAATATGATGACTTTTTTATATTTAAAAAACAATTAACTTATTTTGAAACTCCAAATTTAATTTATTAAATTGTATTTAAATAAAAATAATTATAAAGTTAAAATTTATATTTTAGTTTTATATAATTGTTTTAAATATTTCATCCTAATGGTTTGTTCAAAAAACGTTCAATGGAAAAAAGGATGACCTATATTTGTATATCTAAATGAAAATTGTTTTAAATGGATGAACTATATTTGTAATATAGTTAATGATAATTGTTTTAAACGTGCTACCTTCATGTCTATATAATTGTTTTAGATTTTAGTTTTAAATATTTTTATTGTTCAACGGTTTGTTCAACTAAGTTGGGTTTGTTCAAAAGAACGTTCAATGGAAAAAAACGATGACCTATATTTGTATATCTAAATGAAAATTGTTTTAAATGGATGAACTATATTTGTAATATGTCAATGATAATTGTTTTAAACGTGGTACCTTCATGTTTATATAATTGTTTTAGATTTTAGTTTTAAATATTTTTATTGTTCAAAGGTTTGTTCAACTAAGTTGGATTTAATGGTGAGTAACATGTTTATATAATTATTTTAAATGTTAGTTTTAAATATTTTTATTGTTGAATGGTTTGTTCAATAAGTTGGATTTAATGGTGAGTAACATCAGTGATATTTGTAATATTTAATTGCTCGGAGATCATCGTAGATCGTTGCAAGTGCGACGGAGAAGGTGAACGCATACACTTGATGACGTGCTGTCCACGGCACGTGGCGATGATTTGTTCAAAATTGAATAAATTAAGTGATAAAAACATCCATGCGTGGATTGCATTGCATTGAGCTGCCGATCTAATGTTCTGGTCGCCAATTATGCCAAGAAAAAAGGTCAAAGTCGAATTTATAGGAGAGACGAGCGTAATAATCGCATTTTGAGGTTGGTTTTTTATTTTAAATTTCATTTCCGCTTCCACTTATGGTGGCGCCCTGGCCCATCTACGCACATTCCGCCCACAGTAACTCTATTCATGCATATAGAGCTTTCCAGAACATCATTTATTCCCTTGGAAATCTACTACAGGTATACCAAACATTCCTACTTTGCGTATGTTATTCAGTAACCCTGCAATTTTGTTTGTTACCAGCTAAGCGAAGCCTAAACATGTGAAAAATATGAAGAACATTCAGCAAAAACAAGATCAGATGATTGGGATTGACTGTAACCCTAACATTTGGAAACCAGCTGGGTTATAGCAGATGACGAATGATAAGGGTGAATCTGTTCAGAGATGGGAATTAATATTCAAGGGAGGTTTTCCGAGGCAAATTCCTCTGCAGATCCGCAAGTTAGACTCTCTGCTATGAGAGGGTATACTGCATTAGAGGGTAATTACTATTTGATAGCATGCCCAACGGTGATCCTCTAGATTTGATGCATTACAATGCCAAAAGAGTCGAAAGAGTCGATTATTGATTTGAACGTTTTTTTCGTTGTAGTTTCCAATGTGTGTTTTACGAATTTTATGCGCTATTGGTCGGCGTAAAATTTTATATTGAACACACTAAAATGAATCTGTAAATCAGAAAGGCTACAGTTAGGAAAAAAACGAAGGCAGAAATGTAAGAGATGACAGATATGCTGTGTGATTTTAGGACTGAATCCGCGCACCGTATGTTAAAATAAGTTATACACTTTAAAATAACTTGATATATAATCACCTTCGAAATAGACGATCGGTAAGTAAGTACTGGTTTGCGTTGCATTTACCATAATTGGATGATTGGGTGCATAAGGTTTGAGTGTGGGATAAGCGGTACTTATTCTGTCTTTTTTATCAAGAACATATTTGACAAGAAGTTTAAAGGAATTTGCCCGTACAAATAAACCCGACTATTCCCACCACAATCTGCAATTGCATCTTAAAAATTAAATCCCAATGGATCTAAATGACCCAAAGTATGATTTGAATAACAAAATATATATGAAAGACGAGGTCATCTGACTGTCAGTTATACAACACTCCAGCTTTGCCATCACGGTACTCGGCTTTCGTTGCAGAGGTTCTGCACGCAAAACAACCGCCTCCGCTTAACTTATTTTAAGATCGTGCCGGTAAGGTAATACATGTTCTGCAGTACTACTCCCATCTAAACATGTATGAATCGTTCAAACATGAAATAACAAAAATGTGTTTTCTGTAAGTTTATTAACTTAATAGATACTTAAGATGATCCAAGAGAAACATGTCATTTCAGATCAGAAGCCAAGTTCTCAAATAAGAAACATACACCAGACAACGTTCATGGTAATATATTCAGCTGTTATACAGCATTTATGGAAATATATATCTAGAGAAACACCGTGATATATTTTTTAATGTCGATTGAAGGTGAATATCAAGCCATATACTATCGTGAAATATACAGAGTGAGATATCGATACATATAGATCACATTGTAATAAATACTGCATCGCTAGGTATTATTACTTCCCAAGTTGTCATAATGATGTCAGAAATCGGTGAATAACCAACGGTCGTGAATTCTCCAAAGTATCGAATTTTGCAGTAAGGCAGATTGTGCCATCCATGGAGTAGATTGCTCTTAGCTACAAAAATTGTGGGTTGAGATACAAAAATTGTGAAGCATCTAAACGCCAATGCCCGGACTCCCCGTTAAAACCTGTGTACGGTACAACGTTAAGGTTTTAAACCATTTTATTTATTGAGTCCATAAAAACTGATTTCTTAGCTTTCTTGTTCCAATACTGAAGCATTATGAGTGCATGTCCAGTCAAAGGGGTCCGTCACACCGAGAAACGTGAGATGAATTAAACTGTCAATAAAGACAGCAGAGATGTCTAAATTCAGTTTTTGTCTGTACTTCTAGCTTCTGTAGCTCTGGTATGCATATCTAAATTTAGTTTTGATAGCTCTCGAATGCATATCTAAACTTCACCGGAAGTTGTATAATTTACTTTGTAGCGTGCATGCAAGCCGGAGAGTCGTACTTTGTATTATATACGTAGGCTGGCTTGATTCATTGTGAGGGATCACTTTTCTTGAGGGAGGAATATTTTTTAAAATACCAAACTTAATAGTATAGACATACAGATTAATAGAAAAGCAGTTTTTTCTACATATTGTTGTTCACCTACAGATTAATAGAAAAGCAAGTTTCTGTCATCCATTCTACCCTTTTGTGCGGCTTCCCAAGGATTAATCCCCTTGCACCTTATCCCAGATACAACTGTTATCGGTCTTTGGTGCTAGATCTAACGGTCCAGATTTGACCTCCTTACGCGCTCTCCTCCTAGTGTCTGGACGTAGATTCAACGGTCTGGATCTTTCTTCCCAGTGTTGATCCAACGATAGTTGTGCTCTTCCTCCTGAGCTTTCTTGGCTTTTTGACTTAGAAGATTTTCTAAGTCTCGAAGGTCTCGACCTTCGACTCTTCCTCTTGCGAGCCTGGTTCCTTTGGGTCTTGTGTGGTTATAAAAACTCTTCCCCTCCTAAACTTTGTCAACTCAAAAGCCTTGAAAGGTTTTCTCTGTGCGTGTTCTTCTTGCGATTTCTCTTCTAATCTTATGGACTTAGAACGAGTCTACTCTCACACACTCCTGGTGGTCCTGAGATTTTGAATAACTCAGATTCGAGAAGTTTTCTGGAAAGGAAAAACTCCTTATGCCCACCTGGCGTTCTTCTGCTCGATGCACACCTTGCAGAGCCTACAGAGTGTTCAACAACTCTATAAGTGTCTTTCCTAGACACTTCTTCTCTCTGAACTCGAAATAGAGTTCCCTAGTGCACTCTATGCACTCGCTCAATGCCCTCCTGGCAGAGCTTGACAGATCCTTCAGTAGTTCTGTCTTCTCCCCGTGCTTTCGCTGCACAATTTTCACCTCCAGAGTGTCTCGTAACTCTGAGGCTTCTCCTGAGTTGTGAATTCTCCTGGTGTGCCTACCTGGCACGTTCTCCTCTGATCTCAAATGAGAGATTCAGATATGCACTCCTTGTGCTGGCTACAAAACCTCCGTTGTTTTGTTGTGCACTCCTTGCACAGCCTAAAGAACCCAGATAGAAATCAACAAACTCATGAACATATAGTAAAATCTATCTATCACCTGTGTCTACAACATTCATTCCTGAAACATAAACACGTGAACAACAATATGTAGAAAAAACTGTTTTTCTATTAATCTGTATGTCTATACAATTGTTTACAAGGGATGCACTGTAACAAGTCTCAACTCTGTCTCTCGGGACCTCTCTACCCTGGTCTCTCCTCCTAACTCTCTACCCTAAGTCCTATTATTCTCTAACTTCCTTCCTACAAAATGAGGGCTCCTATGAGCTTATCCTCAACCAACGTCTCTGAGCTATCGCTATCACAAAGCAGCTCCTACGACTACATTACAAAAATTGATGCCCAATTCTGACTACGTCGTGGGCTTGCTGCAGGCTACCATTTAAGGCAACCTCAACCACTTCTTGGACAGATGCGTGGTCAGCTCTTACAGCGTTACAAAATTTATTGAAATTTCGAATTTCAAAATTGAGAGGGCTGCGCCTCTCCCTTTCTCCATTAAATGCGTGTTGGATGTGCTGGTTGGTTGGCACGCTGCTGACGTGGAGTGATGCTCCTGCATCAAACTCATTCATTTGAGATACGCTTTCCTCCGACCATCATTAACATATTTATAAAACTAATACTTTTTAACATGCTTTTTCTGAACTACGTGTGAGCGATATTGGACCATACTATGGACCAACTCCCATCATATCGGATGAAGACAGACCATTGCGTTCACCAATTGTCTAGGAAAGTTGTTTGGGTATTGAATGTCTCTAGGAAGGTTGTTTGGGTACTGAATGTCTCCAAGAGTCGGTCTTACAAAGTGACCTATCTAAAACACAATGATCTCCTACTAAAACCAGTAGTTGTTGTTCTTGAGTTTCTGAGCACCAAGAACCACAAACCCTTTTAAGACTGTAGACATAGTTACACTAATGATATGTTAAGGGGTTTCAGAGCTCCAAGACCCACCAATGTAAATTATGTTAAACTATTCAATAATTGGTTTTGCCCTGGTTACTTTACAAATCAAAATTCCTCTCCTAAGGGGTTTCGGAGCTCCAAGAACTACCAATGTGAATTATGTTAAACTATTCAATAATTGGTTCTACCCTGATTACTTTTCAAATCAAAATTCCTCTCCTAATTTAGAAAACAATCTGCAACACCGCACAAATGCGTAGTGGAAAAGATATGATCAACACCTCCGTTCGTGGTGCAGAAAATCACGGTCTCTGATATCGATGATATTGATGCGTACCTTTGTGTAAGCAAACCAAGAGCAGTTTCAAAACTTGTACAATCACGCCTCTTTGGAAAACACTCTCGGGACACGAGATCTCTCAGCAAAATAAACACCAGATCGCTCCAACAAATAATTTATACACCGAACGAATGCCCCAATGGCGTCTCCTTACCCTGACGGCGCCCTGTACATGAAACCAAATTTGCAGAAGCGATTGATCGACTGGTAGGCTGTTAGATTCATAAAAATAAAAAATCCCTTGACGATTCTTAAAACAACAACAACGCTGATTCTACTCTCGATTTTGACAATTTGCACCTTTGTGGCCTGGAATTTGACGTTCCACGTGATGTTTTTTTAGTTTTTAAATGTATTTGATACGTGGATACAAAATCTACACGTCAAAATTTATCGGTATAAAAAATCTTAACCCGTCATAATTTCTAGGTGATTAGTTTACTATAGTGTGTCACCTACCTAGGCCTCACACTAAAGAGGAGTTGGGAAAAGGTTTGTTGGAGGATTAAATATAACAATAAACATAATTTAATTAGTTTCAGACTCCCAATCCTTGAAATTTAATTAGTCCATAGTCCTAGTTCACATAAAGTGTTAATAGTTAATTGAATATCTATTCATTGATAGACAATTTGGCACTCATGAATTTGGGGTAAAACTAAAATGACAAGCATGAAAAACAAATGACCGTCATCAAAATTTCACTTGACGGGTAAGATAAATTTGAAATTCCAGCCTTACTTTGTGGTAGTCTCCTTCCTTCAACCTACAACTCTCTTTACAGATCCATGTCTCTCTTACACGCTTCTCCCGTAATTACCCGAAATAGTAATATTAAAAAACAGATTACACACCAAACTATATTCTTATTACTCAATCCAAAACCAATATACATCACACTTATATAGTGCTTATCAGATCTAACTACTTTTAATCATTGAAAAAATATCTTAACAATATCCAACTAATCAAACCAACTATACTATACTATTGTAAGAGTTAATTCTAATAAATATTAAATGTTAAACATTGAAAAATGTAAATACTAAAAACGATGTATTTATTTTTTATATTTGTTTATAATAATTATTTATTTATTTCTAAAATATAAGAGATAATTTGTAACACCATTACATTTGGGTTTATAATTTCAAATCCACTCTTAAAAGTAAAAATAAATATAAAAAAAACTTTTACTTATTTGGTAATATTAAAAACACTTATACTATACAATGTTAAAAAGGTGGTTTTAACACCACTTATATTGTGGTGTTAAAGTGACAGTATCATTTGTTAACCTTATTGGAAATTGAGTGCCTTGTTATATATGTTAAGAGAATGGTATATGCTTAGTTGGAAAGTAAAAAAAGTGTTGTTAATTAATAATTTTGTTTTTTGAGATATGTGCAAGTAGGATTTTGCACTAGGATTTAATTACGAGAATATACATCATAAACAAAAACAAATTCACATATATATATATATTTTCAAGGAGTAGAATTTAATTATTTTTTTTATTATTTAAACAATTTAGAATTTAATTACTAAGTTTTGAACCATAAAGAATTCACAAATAATCATTTTTGGAATAATCTAATTTAATTATTATTTTTATATTATTCAAATAAATAAATACTTGTAATTAAATTTATATAAATATATAATTTATAAATAATTCAAATCATTTATATATATATATATATATATTTATATTATTATCACTTAAAAAATATCAATAGAATATTAATGTTGAAATATAATTAAAAAAAAAAAGAATTTTTATTCTATTATAAATCTAAAGGTTGTGATAAAACAAATTTGAATTGAAATTTAATAACTAAATTTTTAGTTTTTAAAGATATTAGTAAATTGACAGTCAAATTGTTTAATATATACTAGTATTATTAGGAGGTTTTGATGACTAGGTATGGGTTACAAAGCCTTTCAGTTTGTCAAGGGAGGAAACATTTACCTTAGGCCCTAATTGAAGATTCTAGCAATCAAAGTCCAATGATGACACTTCAAACCAATACACATTGCCTTCTTAGGGTAATCGTAGACTCATGTGTGGATATCAACATTATTTACTAGTTGTTATCTCTAGGGATGGGATTAGAGGGGCTTGACATGGTCATGGGAATAAATTCGAGTCTATAGACTAAAGTGATCTTCTAGGCATCCAAGGATAAGAATGATGTGTCGAACCACCACATGATACCTATCAATGGAATCCTTGACATGAAATAGCAATATGAGGTGATTCAAAGGTTTTCAACACTAGATATGGGTCTTAGGGCCTTTGACATGGTTGAGAGAGGAAACCAAGGCCTCGGGCCTTAAATAAATCCTCCAATCAACCAGGCTAAAGATAAATTCCTTGAACGACCACATAGGATGTCTTGATGTTGTCATTGGCCAATGCATGGGGATACTCATGCCATTAAGAGGTTATCAGAAGTAGAGATGGATCTGAAGGCCTTGGACATGGTTAAGGAAGGAAACCCAAGAATCAGTCCCTAAAGAAAGGTTCTAGTCATCTACAACACATAATGATGCCTCAAACCACCACACATGACCTACTGAAGGTATCCTTCACCTCCAAGTGGGGAAATTAATGACGTCGGGAAGTTTCTTATGGTAGGTACGGGTCTTGCGGTTGATGAGATCGTTGAGAAAGGAAAGTTGGTCCATAGGATCTAAAGGAATATTCTAGGCATTGTGGGCAATGAAATACACCTCGAACCACCACACTTGACCTCCTAAAGTTATCATTGGTCTTTGAGTGGGGACATTGATGACATTAGGAGATTCTTAATACCAAGAATAGGTATGAAGGCCCTAGATATTGTCAATGGATCCATCTCAAGACATAGTTCATAAGGGAATCTTCCAAACATCTAGAGCTAAGAATGATGACTCAAAATACCATATAGGTCCTCCAAATGGTATCCTTATCTTTCAAGTCGGAATGTGGTCACCTTTACGATATAACTAGGCATGTGTCTTGAGGCCTTAAACATGGTTGGGGGTGAAAATAGAGGGATTGGACCCTCAATAAATATTCTAGGAATTAATGTCAATCATCAACACCTACAACCACCACACATGATCTCTTGAGGGTATACTTTCCTCCTAATTGGGATATACATGTTGGGTGAGTCCAATCTAATGATGGTCTCTCATGATGCATTAGTGGAAATGCTGACCTAGAAAAACAACAATATGTTAACTTGGAGGGATTATTCAAGGTACTTTTACAATGAATTTGAATATGTTGTAACAATATGAAACGTAGGAAATTAAATTATATTTCTGAATATAAAACTTTTATTCATAGAAATTGTGAATAAATAGGTCAAATTTGATTTTTTCTAAAAGTCGTATCTTACTTTTCCAACAAAATATTAGGTATATGTTTTTGCTCGTGCAGGTGTTGAGTGTCGTAACAATGGAATTTTGTTCCAAAAACTTGTATGCCTGCAGAGAACTCATTTTTCTTGTGCTGTGTATTTTTTGTAAATTTTAATATTAATTTTATATTTTTTAAAATTGTGAAAGTCAACATATGCCTGAAATTACAATGTCTTTTGTTCGTTCAGGCTAAAAGGAACTTAAAATGATCAAAACATTTTTTTTTAGATCATAGGTATCAGTCTCCTCTTGTTTCACATATAACTCATTTGAGAAATGGTTAAGGCGAGCAAAAGTTATAGAATAAATAAGAGAGGTATGCATTCTAGGATTTTGATACATGTGAAGACAAAAATAGATTAAAAATAGTAAACAATAATAATTAAAAAAAAAAAATTATATATTTGAAATCTGCATAGCCGACACAATCTACGTCTATAATTTCGTCAACAATTAAAATGTTTAGCCTATAGAAATATAACGTCAAAGATAAAGATATATAGGGGTATTCACAAAAATGGAGTTTTTTATGAATTTGTAGACTGAACCACTAGGTTTGTCATCCCAAACCTAAATCTGAGCAAACCAAGTTAGCATACACCTTGTCAATACCACCCAAATTTTTTTAATTTAAACAAGCACGAACGTGCTCTAGGAGCGTGCACGTGCTCCAAGAATGCATCTAAGGTCCTAAAAAATATTTCCTTCCTTACCTATCTTTTTCCTCCCTCTACTATATCTACCCCCCTCCTCTCTATCTCACTCTCACTCTCCCTCTCTACCCACTTCTCTATCTCCCTCTCTCTCTCTCACACTCTTATAGATGGTAAGTCCTAGACATGGCACAATTTAGACATCACAAGGAATGGAAATACCTAGAGCTAGACCTTAAATTGACATGCCTATGACTCTCACACCCACTCCCTTTCTATCCCCCCCCCATATTACTCTCTCTCTCTCTCTCTCTCTCTTGCCATTTTTCCCTCACTCCCCTCTCTCTTCCACCTCTATTCCACCATTTCTCTATCTCAACATTGTTATTCTCAGTCTCTTCCCCTATTTATCTCTCTATTACCCCTCTTTGTATCCGTTTGTATCCCCCCCTTCCTCTCATTCTCTTGATACACCCCTTCTATGTATCTCTTTTTGATTCCCTTCCTCTCACTATCACTCTTTCTTCCTCCCTCTCGTCCCTCTCACACTTTGTCTATACCCCTCCTCTTTGTCTTTCTATGTCCCCCCCATCCTCCCTCTCTCTCTCTAACCCTCCTCTTTGTATTCCTCACCCCTCTCTCCCCCCCCTTCCACCCCATGCCACTATCTCTCCAACATCTACCCCTCTCTCCTACATTTACGTCTCTCTCTACGCTCCTCTCTATTTTTCTCTCTCTCCCTATCACACTCTCACACACTCTCTATTTCTTTACTATGCCTTTCTCTCTCTCCCTCCCAC
>ML781846.1:424630-470931 GCA_009831015.1 Picea engelmannii | reverse complement strand
TATGTCCCTACACATTTCTTCACCTTCATCAAGAGTCCAAGTAGGATTTTCTGGAGGCTTATTTGGTGTAGAAGTTCCCTTTTTGGGTGGCATGTTGGCCAAGTATCACTTTTGAACCTTGATTTTGAGGTGGTTCTGCTAGAGAATATTGCTTATGTTGTATCTCCCAATTTTTGGCCCTTCTAGGTATGAAACTTTCTCTTATGTATTTATCTGATATTTTTTCTCTGCAATGCCACAGGTCTGATCAAAATTGGATGTCCCAAGTGGAATTTACGGTAACTTCCCCACAACTTTCCAAGTTTTGTCCTTTCCAGGAGATCTCACTTGTATTGTGTGCCATGCACAAAATAATTGATATAAAATTCTGAAACTCACACCCAAAATAATACAGTCTGTCCACGCTCCAATGCAACTAGTCTAACACATTTTGGATACTCTAGGAAGAAGTTATGATTGTTTTACTTGGAACACCTTCTTGAGACTAGTCAATAGGGCTAGTCAGATACCCTATCTTACACAGGGTGTATCTACAAATTTCTGATGACCCAAAATCTCAACTTGTTACCAAAGATACAATACTAATTTCTGTAACTTACCTCCGTAGTTTAGGGTCTAAAACGTTACAAAAACGTTTTTATAGAAAAAATTCCACAATGACTCATTTCAGGATGATTCCAGAACCCTATCTTGTACAGGATGTATCTCCGAAAGTATAAGGCCTCAGGAGCTGAATTTTGAACCCAACGTACCTTGATCCATCTTATAAATACCCTCCAAGCCGTTACTTTTGAAACGTTGTAGAAAAAAAGTTATAGTGAAAATTCTACGGTGTCTCAGATGTAGCAGCGAAACCCCAAGACCTTGAGCTCTGATACCATATGTTAAGAACCAAACATAAATATAGCATAGAAAAACCTCAGAAAAAGTACTCAATGCCTTGAAAAATAGATAATTTCAGATAATAAGCCTCTTCGATGGGGAAACCTCCTTTTACCCCACTTAAATGTTCAAGTCCAAGATGATTCAAAATGAAAATGTCTCCTTGGTATATATAGGAGACTTGGAGGTTTAATGGCCTAAAGCTGACATAAATAAAATAACATTACTAATCTAAATTACAACTAATGGCCTAAATCCGACATAAATAAAATAACATTACTAATCTAATATGCCCCAATTAAGTGGTAATGAGCCAATATTAGGGCTTAACAAGCTCTCCCTAGTAGGATTTAGGGGGGCGCCAATGCTTTAAAAATCCATAGCGCTCCCTCAAAAGGGCCAGAGGAGCTTTATAATGCTCCCAGACAGTGTAAGGGGGAGCGCTCTCCTCCAAAAGATTTTTTTAAGAGCTCTTCTCAGGTGAGAAAAGTTCCTTGACTCCAGTCAATCATTTTCCTCCTTCAAATCAAGTGTATGAGATGTCTTAGGTGCCTCCTTAGTGTTGTCATTATGGCAGTATGCTTGAACGACATTTGCGACACTTGCGAAAGTTGTAAGGAACATGTGACACTTACGACAGTTGAGAGGATCATGCGACAGTTACGACACTTATTGAAGTGAGAAATATTGAGGTGTAACAGATTTCCCCCCAAAGTATGAAGTTAGAAGATGCGAATTGATAACTGAAATGCTTTGTAGACGTTCAAGCAAGGGTATAGATGTAGAGAACCTGACAAAAGCTGCACACAAAACATCCAACAAATATTATGACATGTTTCAAAACCCAAGGCAGGCATACCTATGCTTGGGTGATCAAGACTTGCAAGATATGGCCACCATAAAATACACTGCGGATCCATAATTGTATTGATAAAAAGGTATAGCCACTGAAAATACACTGTGGATCTATACTCCCATGACCGGAACTGATCGTAGCCATGAATAATACACAGTGGATCTATGAGATTACAAGACATAGCCACGACCAATACAAAGTGGATCTATGTAATAGTATATGTGTCATTGTTCAAGAGAAACTCCTTCGCAACCTGGGAAAAGTACATATCAAAGTGATCACTCAACCCAGGGTCTTCTTACCAATCCCAATGTGGTACGAATATAACCATGTGAATAGATGTCCTGATGTCGAACATGGCAGAAACCACTTGATTACTGGTCAATGGTGTGAACCGTTAACAAGTGTGAGGGAGATCACCATTAATGCCAATGATTCCCAAGGTACCCTAGTACATTCCAACGAATGTGAATGGATGAGCTGGAGTCGAACATCCGTAGAATCACCCGATCAGGGGTCAATGATGTAAACCCATTGTCGAATGTGAGGAGGCCTGCCATTGAGGCTTGAAGGTCCCAAAGTAATAACTGGTTTCTAAGTCTAATTCCTGGATAATGTGTTGAGGTTGACAGGAATAGGCTCGTTGAAGGAGGGCCTTGATGTATCACCCATCAATGACACGAAACGGACGTAGATATGTAATTGGTAGATTAAATGAACATGGAATGACATGGGTATTGAGACAAGATGTTTGTGATGGTTGACTCTCGAGGCGGATACTTCCCTTGAACACTGAGGCACAACAGCAGAAACATGACATGGACCAAAACTTGATGATGGAGTGGATGTTGTGACTTGCATCGGGTGATCCAAAGGAGTGAAAGAAAGTCAAAGGATTGGCTCAGTGCAGAGGTTCAGGGGATTATAATGCGTGAAAATGACAAAGTGTCATGTTCAAGGGCAAATCTTAAGAGTTATGTGGTAATGTTCTCAAGAAGACTGCTTGGCTTGCTTCTTTCAATTTTCCCCCATCTAGATAGACAAGTACCTCTTTTTAATTTAATGAGCTCGAGGAGGATAACACATGCTCTATAAAACTCACCTTTGGTAAGTTCCTCTTCCTTTGTTTAATGAACCAGAATAAGTAAGGGTTCGATCCCGTATGGGCCTGTCGATGTGTTCTTTAGCAAGTCCAAAGACAAAAAACTCGACGGTTTTTCAGGATTATAGAGTTTGGAAAAACACTTAAAAGAGAACTCTCTCAGTTCCTTTTTCGTACAGTAGTCCAACGAGACCGAAAAAGAGATAAACTGTCGCTCAAAGGACGCCCTTTCAAACCTTTTAACGAGCGTGAAAGGAAGCAAGATCACTCAACAATATTTTCATATTTAGAGAGTCTGAAAAGGGTTTAAAGATGACTCCAGGGGGGTTCCTTTTTCGTGTGTTTGTATATCTGTACGGGTCTGAAAAAGAGATAAAAGTTTACCCGGTTTCATTCTCATGTGTTTACGAGCACGAGAAAGAACAAATACTAAGCTCGGTATTCTGCCCCGAGCTTGAAAGCTAGTGACTTGACTCCAGAATGATCATCAAAGGCTGGAGACATGCCCCCCAAGCTTTAATTCATTCACCAACTTTGAGGTTGTCACCAATTTCTGTGCTAGATGGAGAGAAAAGATACAGGTGGATGAAATGAAGGTTCAAAAATGAGACCTAACGAAAGACTCGACTCGACATCTACTAGATCTAGCGAAAGACTCAACTTGAAGGGAGAGGTGATTGTTTCATTTTTTAACAAGCTTGACACAGGAAAAGAACTATGCTCAAGGTTCTAGGTTCGATCCCCAGATTGTTGTTTCATTTTTTAACGAGCTTGCTACAGAGAAGAAAACTATGCTCAAAGCCTCTATTTTATTTTTTAACGAGCTTGCCACAGAGAAGAGAAACTATGCTCGTGGTTGCGTCTTGATCATGGCTTCCAAGAGGATAATGCTTTGGAAGGGTACCATGTCAAGGGACAAAACCCGGTCATGGCTTCCAAGAGATCTTCGTCGGATGGAAGAGAATCACTCTGGAAGGAACTCATGTCGAGGGTCGTGACAGGGGTAAGGAGATCAAGCTCCTATAACCCTACCGAAGAGATCACCATGTCAACTACTGGATCCAAATCATCGGAAGTTGAGGTCATGGGAGACAACACCACATAATTGACATGCGGCGGGGGTGATACTGTCTGCATATAAGAACCACTTAGGGAGGTAACCCAGTCGGGGCCGATGAATGAAAGTTGATCAATAGTCACAATGCTTCCATCATGAGGGAAAGATATCACATGGAAAAGGGTGGATACAAGAGCTTTCATAGAATAGACATAATCCCGCCCAAGGAATAAAGAGAAATCCAAGGGGTCTCGGACTACCATGACATCTATAAAGACAATTTTCCCTCCCAAAGTTACAGGAAACTGAGGAAGGATCCCTAAAGGTTGACTAGTTCTTCTGTTAAAATCTAACAGATTCTGTGTAACCGGCGCAAGCTGCAGACAACCCAAAGCATACCAAGCAACAGAAGAAAAAATACTAACGGACGCACCTTCATCTATCAGCGTTTGAGGAACGTCCCAACCACGAACCTTTACTTTAATCTGGAAAGGAATGTGAGAGGGAAGACGAGGTCCAGTTAGCGCACCCCAATCAAAAAGGATGGCTTCATTACTTGGAGGGGGTTTCGCAAGAGAAGGGGGAATTCCCCCCAGTACGGTAGAGTCCGTATTAACGAGAAAAACATGGGCAGTATCAGGTTTACTCTCTAGAAGGAGAGTAGGATCGATCGATGATTGGATCGGATCAACCAATGGTGGACTTGGATAGACCACTTTATCACTCTTCAGAGGAAGAGTGGGACCGACTGCGGAAGGGACTGGATCAGTCACTTTGACATTCCTCAATGGATGAATGGGATCGACCAATGGAGAAACTGGATCGACCACTTTGGCACTCTTCAGAGGAAGAGTGGGATTGACCGAAGAAGGTACTGGATCAGTCACTTTGACATTCCTCAATGGAGGAATGGGTTTGATCGATGGCAAAACTGGATCGACCACTTTGGCACTCTTCAGTGGAAGAGTGGGACTGACCGAGGAAGAGACTGGATTAGTCACTTTAACATTCCTTAATGGAGGAATGGGATCGATCAGCGATGAAACCGAATCGACCACTTGAGTTTAATTCTCCAAGGGAAGAATGGGGTCGACGGGTGGAAACGGATCGACTACTTTGGTGTCACTCTTTTGATGAAGAGCGGGGTTGATCAATGACGGAACTGGATCAGCTACTTAAGTTTGTGGTTCAATCGAGGAGGAAACTAGATTGACCACCTAATCAACCGGACTGACGGGGGATGGAACTGGATTGACCAGTTCATCAACCAATGATGGGTCGGAGGAAAGCTTACGATAACCTTTTGGAAATTGAAGTTTTTCCAAAAGAGAAGGAGCCTTGTCCATGTGAGGACAAAGGTGAGAGTGATGATTACCTTTACATAACATGCAAGGGGACTTGACAGTTTTCTTCTTCTTACCAACCTAAACATCACTAGTTGACGGGGTATCATCGACATGACCGATAGAGGCCGATGACATGGAGGACCACATTTCTAAGACCTGGGTAAGACTGGGGCAATCCCTCAGAAAGTGGTCACCCTTACAAAGGCTACAAGGGAATTTGGGTTTTGGATTCTTCCTTTTAATCTTGTTGATCTCATCAACACTCCTAGTACTGTTAACAGTAACTGGTTTCTTAGAGCCAACATCTGATGTTGTTGGGGTTTTTGTCCTTTTCGGGTTCTTCTTCTTCTTCTCTTTCCGTTTCTTCTTCTTCTGATCAACCTGGCTACTTGCTTTAGAGATTTCACTAGCCGAAGAAGGAGAAATGGAAGGATACTTGATGGACGAAGAAGGCGAAAAGTTGACATGAGGTTGATGTGTGGGTGGTATATTGACATCCAAAGTATTAGGTGCAGTTGAAACATTGGGAGGATTCGAGATCACCGGAGTGGGGAACAACCAAACTGGTAATCCAATAGTGAGTCCCAGAAGACTCAGTGTGGAAACATATGGAGGACCAAAGTTTCCAAACAAAGGAAAAGTATAGGGTTCCCCAGGAGAAGAGGTTCCTCCATTGGTACTCCTAGGATTCGATGCCATTAACACTGACTTGACCTAAGGTCCACTAAGTAAAACAAACAACACACGCTAATAATCTAAGAAGCAAACAATCAAACAAACCTTCCTACGATGAAACCACTAGTTGGTGATGAAATCCAACGTCGTGAGATCAAAATAGGAAGGGACGGGGATAGAGTGGGTGGATCAGTTACGTTGGCGACCTGCTTAATGGACTTACACCTTGGTGCAAGATTCCATGCAGTAATTGTGGATTTACCCTCCAAGGATCCTGAGTGAGTTTGACCAACGTCTGTTCCAGGTACAGTGAGACTTCCCTTCACCGTCACCTTGTGTGAGACCCTAAAGATTGTGGCTACTAAGTTCACCAAATCGTAGTCAGCCCCTGGGTGGGTACAGTCGACAGTCCAATCGAAACGTATGGGCAGGATAACAAGTCCAAAATCAACTTGAAAGGCTTCCACTCAACATTGTGGGTATACCTTCCAGTGACCCCCAATATACGATCCAACCACTACAAACAGTTGGGCCATGGAGGGATAATCTCCATAACTCACCCGATTGCGACCTCGTGTGTAACCCCTGTGTGAGAGGGGGATCCCAAGAAGACTAATACGACAATTGTATTTAACTCTTCCTACTGCAAGATACTAAGTTTGTTTGATAGCTTTGGAAATTTATCCTTTCAACCTATTCCAAAGCCCTACACCTTAAACTAATGTAGGTTTTCTAACAAAGATGTAAAAATTCTGATAAATTTTAGTTAAGCATTGATTTTAATGGCTATTGTCTACTCAGAGGGTGTACGAGCGTGAAACTGATGGAATGATGACTCAATCACCAAAAATATGCATGAAATATGATAAGAAATCATTTCTTTTCAATGAATACCTATTTAACGGAAAGAGGAAGAGTCGTTTTCACTATCAAACACTTGATAAGGAATGCCCTCAATCAATTTTGTTCTCAATCAAATCCAATATGATGCTACAAAATTTCAGAAATGCAAACTAATATGCAAACTAATCCCTAAGATGTACTTTTGTCATTTGTATGTGAATGATGATCAATTCAATGAAAAACTTGTCCTACCAACTACCCTTTTAGATCAAGGAGATTCGGACTAGAAAACACAGATTTCGCACAAACAACACACCCTTTTGCAATCAAACAAGAGAAAAAAAAATCAAAAATGAAAAGGAAGGAGAAATAGATTGGATCAGATGACCTCAAAGAACCAAATGAGAAGAGGCACAGACTTCTAATGTCCTTCACTAGAGTTCCCGCTCAATCGGATAGGAGAGAAGAAAACAGGGGATCGATTTCAAGCTCTCAACAACAAAAACTCAAAAACAATGAAGAAGGGCATGAAATATGAACAATAAGGTGTTTACTTCTCAGGAGGAAGCATGTCAAAGGTCAAAAGAAGAATGATTGAATCACAAAACAACTCAGCAAGTCAAAAAACAGGGTTTGGACCTCCAAAAATTGCAATTTTTTGAAGGGATTTTGTGCAAAAAGGGTTGGCGCTCTAGTATAAGGGCCACCAGATCATTATAAATCTCTTTCAGGCATATTAATGGAGTGTTGGAACTCTGCTAACAAGGTAGAGGAGCGCTGGAGTCCTAAAGCTCATAAAAAAGTCCAAAAAAACAAAAATTTCAATGGAATTTTGCAATCAGGCTGAGTGTGATGGGGTAAAGAGTCAATCAGCAAGTGCAATCAGATAAATGGGGTGAAAAAGGTCTGAAAACAATTAGGTAAGACAAGGTCTATGATGAAGATCAAAACTAAAAGTTTGATTCGAATCCCCAGCGGAGTCACCATTTTCTGTTGTAGGAAAATCTCCCTGTGGATAGGTAGATTGCCTCAAAGAGCTAGACCCTAAACTATAAGACAGAAAGAACTTAACATGGACACTAAATTCCTTTCAAATCCATACAAACTAATAAATGAGAAGGAAGGAGAATAGAAGTACCTTTTTATCGATGTTTGTCCCTGCATGCTCTGAGTTGAGCTCCAAACTCTTGCTCCTCGATGAGTCCTGTAGACAAACAAAGTACGACCACTTCCTACTCTATTGATATTAGTTTGAAAACAAATCTATCTATCAACGATAAGTTCATGTAAAATCAAACATGAACTAGAAAGAAATAGGCCAAGCAAATTATACTAATGAGGACAAAACATTGCTTACAGCCATGGATTGATTGCAGCAGCTCTGCCAAGTCCTCCTTGTCTACCCCTTGCTCAAAAGATCCATGATCTGGATGACGATAGATTCACTGATTTCTCCCTATGAGATCATAGGTCTCTTTCTTCCAAAATATCTTTGTTCCAGCACCACTTATGAGATCATAAGTTTGGTGTGATTCTCTCTTTTCCAGTCCTCTTTCACCATTAGAAAGCTTGCTTATATATCCTTGGAGAGGCTTTAACCACTTGATATATCCTTGGGGAAGGTGAGGATTTTCCTCCTTCGGTTGAGGAACTGCCCTAGGATCATGGCTGGACTAGGGATTCGAATCCAACTGCTTTCCAAGAATGAAAATATGCTTCCCCCATTCATCTCAATAGCTTAACTACTGCCCAGAATAGGTAGCGCTCCCTCAAAAGGACCATCAGAGCATTGTAGCGCTCCCTAGTAGGCTTTAGGGGGGCTCCAATGCTTTCAAAATCCATAACGCTCCCTCAAAAGGGCCAGAGGAGCTTTATAACGCTTCTAGACAGTGTAAGGGGGAGCGCCGACACTCCCAGACAGTGTAAGGGGGAGCGCTCTCCTTCAAAAGCTTTGTTTAAGATATATTCTCAGGTGATAAAAGTTCCTTGACTCTAGTCAATCATTTTCCTCCTTCAAATCAAGTGTATGAGATGTCTTAGGTGCCTCCTTAGTGTCGTCATTATGGTAGTATTCTTGAACGACATTTGTGACACTTGTGAACAACTTGCGACACTTGTGAAAGTTGTAAGGAACATGCGACACTTATGACAGTTGAGAGGATCATGCGACACTTACGACACTTATCGAAGTGAGCAATATTGAGGTGTAACACCAATCATTTGGGCTGTTTGATAAAGTTGAAACAAATAGGAATAGTGGAAGACTTTATAGATGCATTTGAGGGCCTGGCTTTTAGAATAGAGGGCATGTTTGATGCCTTTTTCTGAGAGTGTTTTATCAGTGTCCTCAAGGATGAGATTCGGGCCCATGTCTTCATGGCTTGGAATCAGAGTTGGGTGGAGGCTACTAAAAGAGCTAAATAAGCACAACAAGTTGTGTCTTCTCAAAACCAAAAACCCTCCTTTATCCCTCGCCCTAAACCAATAAATCCCAATAAGATGACCAGGGTTGAAATGGCTGAATGCCAACTCAAAGGCCTTTGTTATAACTATGATGACAAATATTTCTCGGGCCACAAGTGTAAAGAACAAAATATTCTTATGGCCATCTTCGAGGATATTTCAGAAGAGGATGTAGAAACATGTCTGAGTCACCTGAATCCACTGACATAACCCCTCCCTCAGACCCTCCCAAAGTAGAACTGGTCATTTCCCTCAATTCTCTCACTAGCTTCTCTGCTCCCCAAACCCTCAAGCTAATCTGTTACATCAAGCATCAGATGGTCATCATTCTGTTTGATAGTGGCAGCACCCATAATTTTATTCATCACTGCATTGCCCAAGAAACTCATTGCTACATCCATGCTGTCAATTATTTCCAAATCATGATTTCCAATGGTGGTTCCCTGAAATGTGGAGGGCATTGTGAAAATGTGCGTCTCCAAATTGGTGACTACCATCTGAAATCCCATATGTTTTCTATTGACATGGGAGGTTGTGACATTGTGTTGGGTGCATACTGGATAAGGACTTTGGGTCCCATTCTCATGGATTTTAAATACTTAACCATGAAATTAGACCAGGAGAGCCACCAATATCAGTTCCAAGGCATCACCACTGGTTCACCTGAGATCACTAGTTCCCATCGCATGGAAAATCTGCTAAAAAAAGTTCATTTTGGTGTTATTGCCCAACTCCATGCCATACAGGCAACAGAGACACCCTTGGTCCCGCAATACCTCCAATCCATCCTTTCTAAACATAAATTGGTCTTTTCCACTCCCCAAGGACTCCCTCCTTCCCGTGGTGTTCATGATCATTCCATTCCCCTTGTACCCAGAAGCCTTCCTCCCAATATCCCTCTGTATCGTCACCCCTTTTCCCAAAAAATTGAAATTGAGAAAATGGTCCAGGCACTCCTTAATGCAGGTGTTATCTGCCCTAGTATGATTCCCTACTCTTCTCCTATGGTCATGGTCCTGAAGAAAGAAGGTTCTTGGTGAATGTGTCCTCACTTCCATGCCCTCAACAAACTTACCATACAAGACAAATTTTCCATTCTTGTCATTGATGACCTTATGGATGAATTGAGTGGCACCCAATTATTCACTAAACTTGATCTTGATTTGGGATACCATTAGATACATATGAAAGAGGCAAACATTCCCAAGACTGCCTTTAGAAATCATGAAGGCCACTATGAGTTTTTGGTCATGCCCTTTGGCTTGTGTAATGCCCCCTCCACATTCCAAAGGCTCATGAATCATGTCTTTCATCCTTTTCTCCACCATTTTGTATTAGTTTTCTTTGATGATATTCTCATCTATAGAAAAACCTGGACAAACCATATTGCTCATGTGGATCAAGTTCTCCATCTACTCTCTCAGCACCAACTTTTCCTGAAATAGTCTAAATGTTTTTTTGGTGCCTCAAAAGTGGAATACTTGGGTCATCTAGTTGGAAAGGAAGGCATTAGGGTGGATCCTTAAAAGATTGAATCTATTCAAGACTGGCCTCACCCAAATAATCTTAAGAGATTGTGTGGATTTCTGGGCTTAACAGGGTGTTATCGCAAGTTTGTTAAGAATTATGGGAAGATTGCAACACCTCTCACTGCTCTCCTCAAAAAGAACTCTTTCACTTGGACTCCAGCCACTGCTCAAGCTTTTCAAACCTTGAAGATGGCCATGTGCACCACTCCATTCCTCGCTCTTCCTAATTTCACAAAGACCTTTGTGCTGGAAGGTGATGCCTCAGGGAAAGGAATTGGTGTTGTTCTTATGCAATAGGGTTGACCTTTGGCCTTTACCAACAAGCAACTATCTGAAAGAAATATGGGAAAATCCATCTATTAAAAGGAAATGTTGGTTATCCTGCATGTCGTTGATCTGTGGAGCCCTTATCTATTGGGGCAATGTTTCCAAATTAAGACATACCATCAAAGCCTCAAGTATTTTCTGGAACAATGCATTTCCTCCCCAGAACAAAAAAAATGGGTGACTAAGCTCTTTGGATATGATTATGAGATCATTTAAAAGAAAGGCAAAGACAATGTGGTTGCATATGCACTTTCCTGAAAATATGAAGATGAAGGATCCATTTTTTCTCTTTCATTCATTGTACCAGATTGGCTCCAAGTTGTTCGCCAAGAATGGCTACAAGATCCCAAAAGTTCGCATCTGATCCAACAATTGCAGTCCAATGCTTCAGCTTCCCTAGGGTACTCTTGGCTCCATGATGAACTTTGATACAAAGGCCGTTTGTATTTATGTAAACAATCAAAGCTTAAATCCACGGTACTTTCTGAGCTTCATGATACACCCACAATAGCGCACTCTAGGTTCACCAAAACCTATGACAGGGTCAAACATTCATTTTTCTGGGATGGTATGAAACATGAAATTCATACTTTTGTTATTGAATTTGATGTGTGTCAAAGCAATAAGGGAGAAACAGGCAAATCTCCAGGCACACTACAACCGCTCTCAATTTCACCTATTATTTGGAAGGATATCTCTATCGATTTACTGGCTTAGCCAAATTGAGAAATAAATCAGTCATCATGGAGGTTGTTTATTGCCTTTCCAAGTATGCTCATTTATGTGCCCTTCAACACCCATTTACAACATCCATGGTGGCTCAAATTTTCATGGATCAAGTCTTCAATATTCATGGCATGCCGCAATCTATTGTTTCTGATCATGACCCAACTTTCACAAGCAATTTTTTGCAAGAACTGTTCAATATACAAGGCACCGAATTTCATCTCAGCACAACTTATCATGCCTAGACTGATGGCCAAAGGGAAGTTGTCAACAACTATTTGGAAACATATTTGAGGCGTTTTGCCTCGAAAAAGAAAAATTAGTGGGCTCAATGGTTACCCCTATTTGAATGGTGGTACAACACTTCATACCATACAACTACACACATGACTCCCTTTGAAGATGTATATGGACATAAGCCACCTTCAGTTCTCTCATACTTACCAGGTGCCTCGAAGGTCTAGGCCATTGAACAAACACTTACAGATTGAGAGGCTATTCTCCATACCCTCAAAGAGAATTTGGTCATGGCACAGAATCGCATGAAGCAACAAGAAGATCAAGGTTTCTATGAATGTAAATTTGTAGAAGGGGATCAAGTGTTTCTTTTACTATAACCTTACAAGAAAACTTCCCTCAAGGCCGAGCATTGTCAGAAGTTAGCACCCAAATTTTTAGCAGATCTGACTTCTTTCTTTCAGAAATTTCCACTTTTACTTTTCTTAGAGCACAGAGCGTTCAGATCTTTCTTCTTTTCTTCAGATCTAATCTTCCTTTCTTCAGATCTAACCTTATTCCTAGCAAAAATATTCACAGGTCGAGTAAAAAGTTGTGCACTAGGGAAACAGATCTACGCATAGAGCTTCCTTTTGCATAAAGTTTCTTCTTCCTCAGTTCCCAACAATCACAGTTTCAGGTCCTGAAAACGTAACCATTTGTTGGCATAGGGGCACACCCAGGGTTCAATGCTTCAACAATGAACCAACAAAACCCTAACTACTGGCCCTTTCGGCATCACCTGCGAAGCAGATGAAGTCCCACCCGAGGTAGAGATAGGGGTGGTTGCAAGACTCAGGTGTCTACAACCTTAGCTAGGACACAAATATGTGATTCTTACTCTTATCAAGAACTTTAGCAAAGATCGTTCATCAGTATTTAACCCTCAAGGAACTCCGTAGATGGATAGAGAACCGCAACATTCACTTGGATCTAGGTTAAGTTAGCACTTAGAAACAACAAAGTAGGTTTAGCACTCAACACTTTCATATATGTCAGATCTACACCCATACATATAATAAGCACAAAGCAAAGTGGATCTATCTAAGAGTATCATAGAAAAGCACATAGCATAATCATATCAATCATAACACATGGAAAGAAACCAACACATTAGGTCGAAGCACCAAGCATAACACACGGAGTTACCATGGTTCACCCCCACCCTGGGGCTATGTCCACAAAGTCTTCTTCTTCTTTATTATCTTTGGTCAATCAAGTTACAGCATAGAGCTCACACTTGTACTCCGCATAGGGTAGGAGATCTGCACACACCTCGCCAGATCCTCCTTCCCCAAGTAGATCTAGCACAGAGCCTTCTTACAATCCATGCACTTAACACTTACAACACTTGCACTCAGCTCTGCAAGTCAGTCAAAATATACACAAAGCATTTACTAGCACTTAGCTTATCTTCTTCCTTTCTCTTACATTGCTTAGCTACTTATTTATACTTTACAAAATAGGCCTAAAACATAGGTAAACCCATGGGCCGACATCCCTTTCCCATTACATTAACCCAAAACCCTAAAAGGGTCCCAACAGTGGGCCGAGATCCTGTGATCTCTTCTTTTCCTAGCACTCCATCTTTGACAGGCTGTCGAAGTCCAAAAATGGTCAAATATGACCAAGTGTTCCTCAAAACTTTGTCAAGGGCCAACATGAACAAAAATTGATTTTACTATGTATAAGAGGCTTCCAGGAAGCCTCATGAACCTTACAACTACCCAACTAGATATTATGTATGTAGTAAGATTAATTTTCATATTTATGGAAAATCCCAAAATCTCTCATTGGAAAGTTGGAAAAATATTTTTGAGGCATATTGCAGGTACAACAGATTATGGAATTTGGTATTCTAGTTCATAAGTTGATTCACTTATTGGATCTACAGATAGTGATTTTGCAGGTAGTGTTGATCATAGGAAAAGTACTTTTGGGTATGCATTTTTGTTTGGTATAGGTTTGATTTGATGGGCTTCTAAGAAACATCCCATTGTCACAATTTATTCAACATAAGAAAAGTATGTGGCAAGAACTTCAACAACATGCCATGCAGTTTTTTTGAGAAGGACACTTATTGATATTGCACATGAAGAAAATAAGCCAACTCCTATATTTTGTGACAATAGTTCAACAATTGCATTATCTAAGAATCATGTGTTCCACTGAAAGAGTAAACACATAGAGACTCACTATCATTTCATCTATGATCTTGTCAACGATGGTAGCATCATGCTACAGTTTTGTGGTTCGAAAGAACAATTAGCAGATATCTTCATCAAGCCATTAGGAATAAATACTTTTGAATTTCAGAGACAACATTTAGGCATTTCTTGTGTTGATTTTTGTAATCGTCAAAATTAAGGGGGAGTGTTAAATGGAGTAATTCCTCCATTTCTTGTTTGACCAAATTGATAGTGGATAGGAATATTAAATGCACAAGCAAGATAGGTAAGTATGCATTTATTTGGTAGGTTAAGGATGGATTGTTCTAGTGAATTATCTCATATAATGTATTTTGAAAGTTCAGTTTGATGTGAATGTAGAGAAGAGTTGAACAACTCCATAGTTGCTTTGTGCATGAATGCTCTATTTTGAAAATGGTTTCCTCTTCTTTAAATTGAACAAAATCTTTTTAGAGGAAAATTCCTCTCCATATCCACAAGTTAGAATCTATTCTATGAGATGGTATACTGCATTATAGGGTAATTACTAATTGATAACATTCCCAACAATGATCCCCTAGATTTCATGCATTACAATGTTGAAAGAGACTATTATTAATTTGAATGTTTTTTTCGTTGTAATTTCCAATGTGTATTTTATGAATTTTATGTGCTACTGGTTGGCGTAAAATTTTATTGCGATGCATAATGAACAAAACAAAATGAATAAGTAAATAAGAAAGGCTACAATTAGGAAAAAAAAAAGGAAGAAATGTAAAGGATAAAATGTATGTTGTGGGATTTTAGGATTGAATCAACGCACCGTATGTTAAATTATACACTTTGAAATAACTCGATATATAATCACCTTCGTAATAGGAGATTAGTAATTCATTACTGGGTTGCATTAGATTTAACATAATTGGGTAATTGGGTGCATAAGTGATCCAAATGGATATTGGTGGCCACCCACCTATTCCAATTGGCTCCTCTTGCCATTTTTTTTTAGTTCAACATGTTCTTCTGTACTTCTTTATAATTGTGGGTTCTACACTTTCTGGGCTTTCTGAAGCCCTACATATCTTCCAAGTGGATACCGATGGCCTCCCACTTAATACAAATAGCTTATTTTGTATGTTTTCATATCAACACATGTTGATGTACTTCCAGGGCCGTTTTGGGGCCCTAAACATTGTTTTTTTGGCTCGTCACAATCAAACTATAGATGGAGTTAGATTTTGATAGCATAATGTGTAGTTATTGAAAATACCTTTCCAACAGGATATAATGTGCTGAAAATTGAGTTCGTATGAAAAATTTACGATACTGGGAAGTTGAGGTACCAACTTATCCATAGGGGCCCACATAATGTTTGGCATTTCATCTCCTAGGGTTAGGTTTTTGGATATCTAGGGTTTTCAAATTCATGAGTAATGTTAAAAAGGCCTCTAGAGCCTCATTGTGATCATTCTTCTTAGACATATGCTCATAGCAGCCACATCTCTTCTCAGAGATAGCTAACACCATTTGAGCAAGTGTTTCAGTTTTGCAGTTTTACAGTTTCAACCAATTTCGTTTATTCAATAAAAGATGTTGTTCACTGGATATCTGTGTCATTCTTCATATATCTATGTTTATTGTATTCAGTTTGTCAATCAGTTCGTTTCGCTCCCAAATCCAGAGCAGTCTTCTCTTCATTTATTTTCCTCCTTGCATGTCCCCGATAAGATGTGGGTACAAGAATTTGGGACTCGAACCAATCGATCCATTGCAAGATAGACTACGCCAAGCTCAACAATAACCCATGGAAGATGAAAATAAAGATGATGGAGTAGGATATCCTTTTAAAATGTTTCTCGAGGAATCCTTTTCATGACAAAGGAATGAAATGATGGAAAAAATTGCATAGATATTTCGTCAACTGCCCACATGAGAAGAATCTTCATCAAGTGGCCATGCAAACCCCTTGAAGGTACAAGTAAATTTTGGTATTCCATTATTTGAAGGACTGATATATGTAGATGCTATAGATAAATGGTTGAATCTGCTCGAAGGGTATTTTTTGGTCCACAATTTGTTCAATAGGGAAAATATTACTTTTGCACTCCTCAAGGTTGTCCCCCATGTTAAGAACTGATGGGACACTTACTCCGAGCAAAGGGCCATAGAGGAATCTATAATATTTGTGGTTTCCCCTACATGGGATTCCTTCCGGAATGCCATTAAAGAACAATACTACCCTTTTTGAAGCTATGAGGACCAGTACACCAGATGGACCACCCTGCGTCAAGAAAGGGACCAGACAATACCAGATTTCACTAATATTTTCCATACCTTGTGGACCAAGATAGGTATAAAATACTTTGAACAACATATGGTGCTCAAATACCACCATTGTTTTAATAGATACATTCAATATTTAATGGAGATTCCAAACATCTACTCATTGGGTACGACTTATATATATGTTGACAATATCGAGTAGAAATTTAAGAAGAAGAGGTGAGAGTTTGGATATGAAAACTCCTCACAGCTAAAGCAGGAAAAACGAGGCCACAACCCACACAACAAGGGATAGAGAAAATATGGCCTCTCTCAGGATAAGCAATCCAAGCCGCAACACAAGAAGGGAAATGAGAAGACGAAGGACATGGGAAAATGGTGTGAATATCATAAAATACCTTATCACAACACTGGAGAATGTCAATTGAAGCAATCACTCATGTTCGAGCTAAAGGATTCCAAGTCAAAGGCCAATTCTGATTCCGAATCAAATCCAAAAGGAGGGAAGAGCATTATTGATGTTGAACCCAGTGCCATTTTCATTACGACCAAAGTCCAACCAAGAAAACCAGAATAACCAGAGGAAGGGGAACACCTCTTTCACTCATATATGTGGGTTAAGGGGTCATTCAAAAGAACTTGATCTCTTTCATTGTCAATAGCGGAATTCAGAAAAACATGATCTCAACATAGGTCGTCAAGCGACTGGAACTGTCGATGACATTGCGCTCGCATCCCTACACCATCAGCTAGCTTTGCCAAGGAATTAATCTTTGTGTCATCCAATAGTGTCATATTCACTACGACATCGAGCCTTTCAAAGATGAGGTATTATGTGATATTTCTCCCCTTGAATTTTGTGATGTTATTTTAGGACAACCATATTTATGGAAGCGTCATGTTGTGTATGAGTCTAGACCCCACAATGTTATTATTACTTTGGGTATAAAATTGTACAGGATATGTTACTGGACAAATCGGTAAGTGCTGACAAAAACTAATATTCCTAAATTCAACAAGAAATTAGAACAAAACATGATAGAATAAAAACTTCTCCTTAGATTTCCATTGTAATGTATACTAGTTCAATGAGGGATAAACAACATATTCTTTAAACATTTTTTGATCCTTGCTAGTGTTTTCCTTGCTCCATATCAAGGTTTGTGGGATGTTGAACCTGTTAATAAACAAAAACCAACAAAGATAGAGAAATGATATATATATATATATATATATATATATATATATATATATATATATATATATATATATATATATATATATATNAAAATATATATATATATATATATATATATATATATATATATATATATATATATATATATATATATATATATATATTCCAATGAAACCTATGCATAAGATCAAGGAGTTATCCAATAAAAATGGAGACACTTTTATTGGAAATAAATGTATTACTGTATTATATTAATGAAAGTGAAGAATACAACCTCTGGCTTGATGTTGCAAGGTCCCTTTCGAGGGCCCTTTTCTCCAACACACACACAGCTTTTCTCCAGTGCTTTTGATGAAGAGTATACAGAAAATGACTTGGCAAGCTAAAGCAAAGCTATCACAAGCACAATCTTCAACACAATTATTCATACATAATCCAACCTATGTCTTCCCATGAGATATCCCTCCTTATATCGAGAGAATAGGGATGGATGAAGGGATTTGGATGATCCAACTAAATCAGAGAAATGAATGAGATCCAAACCGATCGGAGGCCACCTCATCCTTTTGAAGATTCCATTATAGAATCTTCAAAAAACTCTTCTTTTTCCTTTGTTTGAGCATCATCACACCATCAACATGAGCAACCTATGACTATGTCGTAGGCCACTGTGGTGAAACATGCGATGATTTGAAATCACCGCACCCTTAACACTAGTCATGGTGCGATGATCCCTCTTGATAGGGTTTTTCAATAAGGAAAAGATGATTCCACCTCTCAGAAAAAATCTTGTTTCTTCAATAACCTTCAAGGAATAAGGAAAATGATCCTTCTTATAATAAGCGATACACATATCTTCAGTGGTCACAGAGGTGACGAAAATAATATGTAATAGAATTCCCCCCAAATTATGAAGTTGGAAATGCGTGACAACTAAAATTATTTGTAGAATGTGTGTGTCGAGAACAAGGAGCACATCAGTTAGAAACATGTCAACAGATAAGCATCAACATAATAAGATACCATTTACTGAGGTATGGATTCCCATACTCAGAATACATGTGACCCTAAGCATAAGGGTAAAAAAAATCATGGCCACCAATCATACATTGTGGATCCATGTCATTATGATTCAACATAGCCACAAGAAATACATTGTGGATCTATGCTCTAAAGACTCAAATTTGAACATATCCACGAGAAATAAATGATCGATCTATGTGTCAGTATAGACTCATGAATATTCCAACATAACCAGGATCCATGTGACAGTATCCAGGGTCTTCATTTCCATTGTTTCAAAGTATGAATCTATACATGTGATTACAGATGTTGAAGTTGAACATGGTAGAAACCACTTGATTACTAATCATTAATGAATATTGTTAACAAGTGCAAGGGAAATCACCATTAATGTCAATGAACCCCAATGTACTCTATTAGAATCCAAAGAATGTTAACTAATGGGCTAACGTTGAACACTCGATGGAATTTTCCAATCAGGGGCCAATGATGTGAACCCACTGTAAAAAATGAGGAAACCTTCCATTGAGGCATGCAGGCTCTAAGGTAGTAAATGATCCCTAAGTCTGATTCCTGGATAATGAGTTGAACTCAATAGGAAAATACTCATTATAGGAGGGCCTTAATGTATGCCCCACCAATGACACGAAACATGTAATAGATTTGAAGTAGATTGTATTCATTTCTTCTCAAGCTTAAAAAAAAACAAAACAAAACTATGCTTGCAATAGATTTATTTTTACACAAGATTAAAATTAAAAAATACTATGCTTGGAACTAATTTCATTTTTACACAATCTTGAACCAGAGAAAACCATGTTTGAGGGAGGCAGTTTCATTTTTTACACAATCTTGAAACTAGAAAAAATATGGTTGCGACTTCCCAACGCATAATCCAGTGATGGTTGGTACTTTTCTCCCAGATTAAGAAGCTAGTGGCTTAACTTTAGCATGAAGTCCAGAGGTTGGAATCATTTCCCCCTAAGCTTCATTTCATCCAACAAAATAGGTAGATGAAATGAAGCTTCAAATATTATACGAAATGAAGTAATTGACTCAACCAAAGAAGGGGGGAAAATCTATTTCATTTTTTAATGAGCTTGACACAGGAACAAGAACTATGTTCTAAAATACAGGTTCCATCCCCGTAACTTTGTTTCATTATTTAACAAGCTTGACACATGAAAAGAACTATGCTTGTAACCTCTATTTCATTTCTTAACGAGGTTGCCACATAGACTCAAAAAATATCCTCGTTAGCTCTGTTTCATTATTTTACAAGGTTTCCACAGAAATGGAAAACTATCCTCGTAAGAAGGTTTCATTTTTTAACGATCTTGAAATCATAAAACCATGCTCAAATTTCTCTTATTGATTATTGCTTCCAAGAGGACGATGCTCTGGAGAGACACCATGTCAAGGGACAAAACTCTATCATGGCTTCCAACAGATCTTCACTTGATGGAAGAAACACACTATGGAAGTAAGACATGTCAAGGGCCGCGAAAGGGGTAAGCAGATCAGGATCTATAAGCCATATCGAAGAGATCACCCTATCAACTACCAGATCCAAGTCATAAGAGAATGATCTTACAGTGAAAGGCTCATCTTCATCAGCAACTGAAGGCATGGGAGGAAGTGCCACATAATTGACCTATGGCGGGGGAGATATCGTCTGCATATAAGAACCGTTTAGTGAGGTCATTGAGTTTGTAATCAATATAGGACAAATGAATGAAAGTTGATCAATAGTCACAATTCTTCTATATTGAGGGAAATATATCACATGAAAAGGAGTGGACGTGATATATTTCATGGCATAGACATAGTCTCGCCCAAGGAGTAAATCAAAATCTAAGGGGTCTTGGAATACCATGATGTCAATAAAGACAATTTTCCCGTCCAAAGTTACGGGAAACAGAGGAAGGTTCCCTAAAGGTTGTCTGGTTCTTCTGTTAAAAGATAACATATTCTGCTTAACCAACACAAGATGAGGATAACCCAAATCTTACCAAGAAATAGAGAACAAAATACTAACAGATGCACCTTGATCTATCAATGTCTGAGGAACATCCCGACCAAAAAACCTGTACGGTAATATTGGAAGGAATGTGAGAGTGAAGACGTGGTCCAGTCAAAGAACCCCAATAAAAAATGATATCTTCATTACTTGGAGGGGGTTCCACGGGAGAAGGAGGAATTCCCCCTAGCACGATAGATTTTTTATCAACAAGAAAAATGTTGGAAGTATTGGGTTTACTCTCTAACATGAGAGTAGGATCGACCGATGATGAGATCAGATCAACCACTTGAGTTGCATTCTCCAAGGGGATAATAGGGTTGATGGATGGAAATAGACCGATTGCTTGGGTTGCACTCTCTAACGGGAGAGTGGGATCGATCGAGGATGGGATCAGATCGACCACTTTGTCAACTGGTTTAACTAAGGACGTGACTAGATTGACTACCTGATCAACCGAACCGACCGAAGAAGGGACCATATTGATCATGCCATCGATGATAGGTGGGTTGAGAGTAAGGTTGCGGTAAGCAGCCGAAAGTTGACGTTGGGAAGAAGTCATGTCTTCCAATAATTTTGAGGCTTCGTCCATACGAGGGAAAAGGTGAGCTTGATGACTCCCTCTGGATAACATACATGAGAACTTGACTCTAATTTTCTGCTTCCCAACAGTATCTTGACTAGTTGATGGGAGGTCATCATCATGTTGTTTAGAGGTTGACGACATGGCCTGGCGAGGACGTGTAGGCCATGATTCTATAACGTTGGATAGACTAGGGAAATACTTAAGAAGATGGCTACCCTTAAAAATCCTGCAAGGGTACTTGGGATTATGAGTTGTTTGGGCGATCTTCGCATCATTGTTATAACCCTAATTTGCACCATACATGCTTACCTGGAATCAGGCCATCTCAGATTCTTTATTTTCCAAAACACTACTGAACAACTCTTCTAAAAAACTCCATTTTTAAAATTACACACTAGCTGACCCACTACAGCCCGCGTGGATCTACAGTGTCCACACTAGCTGGCCCACTATAGCCCACGTGGACCTTTAGAAGCACCAAAAAAGGAATGTTGTCGATGGAACAAACAACTTTGGGTGAGTTAACTGAATCTTCCGGCCATGCATGGCCAAGGGTTTGCCCAAATACCTAGCTTCTTCTAGCCTATAAAAGAAGGGTTAGGGGTCCTATTTGGAAGAGGAGAATAATAGTAAAGAAACTCTGCCCAATTGTAGATTCCCATTGTCCCAACCCTTTAGCCATCCTTGTGCAAAGAGAGATACAAAGAAAAGAAGTTGGAGGACATTTGAAGAGGATCCCAGGATCAGGTTCATGGAGCAGTGGCTGGTCTCAACATTGTAAATTGATTCATTAAAGTTAATAATAAATAAATGCTTTTCATGTCCCACTATATGAGTTCTTCATAGTTTAGTGAATATATGTTTGAATCTCTAACCCATTAATCTGTAGAACAAATGCATGTAGAGTTTGTTGCTTGTTTTGTATGCAGTTTAGTGTTGGGAGGATAGCTGCTAGCAAGCGATCAGGTGTGAAGAAGAATCTACATCGAACATCTGGAACAAGGTATGTTCATTTAACCATGTATTTTCTTAAAAAGAATGGGGATTAGGTCTGGGACGATGGTAGAAAGTAGGATTCTTTAAGTCTTATCTTCATGCATCATATAACCCTAAGTGCTAGTCCGTAGAGGGATTTCCCACCACAACATAATTGGTGACTATACTGGGGAAGTCTCTAGGGTTCCTGGCAATTTTTTTTGGGTATTTTTAAAAGACTGGTTTTCTTTCCCGTTTTTTGAAGTTTCTGCAAAGTCTGAGCTAACAAAGATTCTGGTCTTCCATACTAGTCATCTTTGTTATTTTCTTGACTGTGTTTTTTCAAGACCCACAGAGGTACATGTGGCCTGCATCAGGTCTTCACACGTGTACTCGTGCCCTACTTTCTTACAACCCGTGTGTAAATGTGAGCTGAAGAAGTAACAATAGCGTGTATGATTCCATAAAAATTTTGAGGCAGTCATCCTCTTCCCTGTCAGAATCAGTCATTCTCAAGGGTTTTCTGGAACTCCTTCTCAGTCTTGGTTGTTTGCAGTGTATATCTTAGGGTTCATTTCATATTGGTTTGTTTTACGAATTTTTCCTTACATTGTTTTTCTTTTTTCTGTCAAAGAAAGTGCCTAAGCCTTCAAGAGATCCTGGTTCTCAGTATCAGTGGTCTCTTCCTGGTTTGGATTGTCTTTTTTTATTTGTTTCAGATTTTTAGAGATACACGCGGCCTGTATAAGGCCAACATGCATGTACATGCCCTCTGGCTCTACGTAGCTCGCGTGCACA
This sequence comes from Picea engelmannii, assembly GCA_009831015.1. Lineage (NCBI taxonomy): Eukaryota > Viridiplantae > Streptophyta > Pinopsida > Pinales > Pinaceae > Picea > Picea engelmannii. Next base: position 447,798 of record ML781846.1, on the reverse strand, counting down.
CGCTTGCTATTGAATTGTCAGTAGTGTGCTTGTGAAGGATAATTTTTGTTGAGGGTGAGGTAGTCATCTTTTCCCTTGACAAGAGTTATACCTCTCAGGTTTTTGAATCTCTGTCCTAGCATTTAGTAGCTTAGGCTTAATCTCAGCCATAGCTTTCCTTTTTCATTTAAAAGTTTTTCATCAAATTTTTCTTTAGGGGTTTGACAAGTGTGAGAGTCATTTTTTAAGTTGCTAGTGTGTGATTTCTTGAAGTGATTCTTTGCGATCTTCGATTAGGCCATATTTTTTTCTTGGTTTGTGACTTGTTGATATTTTTCCTTTTAGCTTTGTGAGCATTCAAATAAAAAAAAATCTTTCATTGCTTTGTTTGGTTGAAACGTGTTGATTTGCATTAGTAACCAGGGAAAAGTCTTTTCTTTATTAAGTTATTGATAGTTTACTTAGATCGTAAGTAGCTCGTAGTCAAGTGAAATCCTACTTTAAGTTTTTTGTTCAAAAGATCTTAGATTTTTTTTTTTAAATATTTAAAAGTTGTTGAAAATTTGCGTTAAGTGAATATTTTTGTTTCCATCTTTCTGTTCATTTTTACTTTCATCTTTCAAACACCACTAGTTTCACTTTCATACCCTTTGACGTAATACAAGCCATAAAATTAACACTAAATCTAAAATCCATTAGACTTTTATGTTTGTAGGGTTAACCAACTAGTTCAGGATTAGGGCCTTGGATTAGGTTGGAGAGCAAACTCTTCAAGGACATTAAAATCAAACATTGGAGTCTGAGTTAGGGAGTGTCCAAGTCCAGTATCGTGAAATTTATCTGGGACCCCCCTCTAACACAGGGAATAAACATGAGGTCACATGCAGAAAGGTAGCGGAGATAACCCCTCCAAAGTTGGACCAATCATAGTGGAGAACAAATATAGAGGGCTTGTCCTGGGATTCCGTCGATTGCATTTGCCACGGAGCTTCGTGGGTCTCGAATCCGTTCAAGGTCCTCAGTTCTCTTCCGGACCACTTGCTCTTGATATCCTTGATAGGTTTTGGGTTCACTACCCTGCTCATTGTGGTCTACCCGACTTTCGATTGTACTTGCCTGGTGACTGTTCACACGTTGGCAACCTAGTTGCTTATCTTTTTTAGGGACATACACAGGTGACTGCGAGGGTATACCACGGTACCTAGGATAGACATCGGGCCATGCTTTGCAGAGTATACCTGGAGGGTGATTTCGTGTTCAAGTTTCACTTTCACCGGTAAGTTTCTCTAGTGTTGCTTGTTGTAACTGTTCTTCCAATTAATTTAGTGTTTGCTTGTCTTATCTTATATGGAATTTTTTTTTTCGTGTGTGTTGTTTTTGAATGACTAGAATGCCCTGGCATGTCTTTTATATTCTCACATAGTGGAGGATCATGAGATCCACTGGTCACGAAGGCTTCTTGGCCTACCACCGGTTACACTGGAGCCACCCCCGCCACCACTAAGGAGAAAGCTAGACCAGCAAGGGTATTTTGAAGCGACTGGGTCACAAGAAATTGTGCTCGACCAACATCCATAGGAATCGACCATCTTAGAGCTTGGATCGAAAGATTTTGGTCTGGTTGAAACCTCCACCACTGATCTTTCGATACCTACCATCGTACCGATTCATCCTTACGAGTGCTAGACAGTGTCTCACGTAGCAATGGAAACAAATGTTGTTACTCCTTCTAGGAATTCTTCAATTCCCACTACGGTTGTCACAACAAGAGAGTTTCCACCTTCTAACCCACCGTCACCGGTCCAACCCACCACGGTCTTGACCGCCTCTACATTGCACAGTGGTCTGATCCCGTCTCTGGCGACAGCCACAACCCCTTTCCCACCAAGTGTGGCAGGCCCTCTATTCTCGTATGGGATGCCTAGTTCAGGTACAAGTCCTATACTTTCCTACTCCACTTCACAGACTTTAGGTCTGGGGGCAGGGAGCTCTAACGCTCCTCTGCAAGGACACATGGGTGGAACTCTTTCTCCTTCTAATGCTTTCCCTTACAGGGGAGGTCATATACCTCCTTTGTCCCCTTCACTCGGTGGCACGCATCAACAATCCGTCGAGCCACTTGCACACCATAGTTTTCGTGGAGCAGGGAGTCAAGGACCACCTTCGCATAATATGTCGGTAGGTTTGACATCGTTTTATTTGTTTGGTGCATTTGGTAACAACACCTTTTCATCCGCTACTTTCCCAACTGGGGCCAACCCTGGTTTTAGACAATCTATCCCTATGCAGGGTACTATTCCTACATAGAGGGCACACCCAGGAACTTCTTCTACATTAGGGCCTTGGAATTCTTGGTAGGGATCCATTCCCTTGTCAGGAATGCCGATCTGGGGTAATTCTTTTCACAATCAATGGAACCCTAGACAAAGCACTATGCCTATCCCAATGGGACGAACATGGGGCAATCCTTCCCAAAGTCCTTCGAATGTAATGCATGCCCAACCATCTATGTCCTAGTTTGGAAATCAGCCAATGATGTCTCCTCACACGCAAAATCCATACGCTTTCCATGGCCATGGTTTTTACTAGAACCTAGGCTAGCAGCCGAACTTTTCCTGGCAACTTGGTGCCAGTCAAACTCTAGGCCCCTTTTTCCCACGTTATCACCAACAACCCAAACTACCCTTCCTGGCAACCTTGCATTTGCCAGACTTGACAAGGTTGTTGAATGAACCTATCTGTCACGATTCGCATTGGCCTCCTATGTCAATGAAGTTGCCTTCAGACATCCCAAAGTTCGAAGCTAAGCCTAACAAAGATCCAGGAGATCATGTGACTACCTTCCATCTTTGGTGCTCATCTAACTCGTTGAAAGACGACTCTGTACAGTTGCAATTGTTTCAACGTACTCTCATTGGGAGTGCCGTGAAATGGTACATTGAGCTTGATCCCTCAAGATACTCTTCCTTTGGCAAATTGGCGATGTCTTTCCTAAACCATTTCCAGTTACCTGTGAGATACGATGTTGGCACCGAATTGCTGGCCAATTTCTCACAAACAAAAGAGGACCATATATCTGATCACATCCGAGAATGGAGATGCTGAAAGAGTTTAATTAAGGTACTAGTCCCACTAGCATTCCTGCTCAAGTGGTTCCTTAAGTCTTTGGTCCCATAGTTGTCCAAAGACATCGCAACATCGGGAGTATTTTCCGAAGAAGATACCATCATGAGAGATCAATAACTTGAGCTAATCTATTCTCAGTCCGGTTTATTATACGAGATCTTTCCAGATGCGCCACACTCAATACTTGATAACACCAGATAGAGAGCTGGACCACATGCCGATGATATTGTTGGTTCAACACAAACAAATCTTGCTGAGCAACTAACGAAGAAGTTGTAGCAGTTGTCTATACAACACACAACGGCCAGCCAAACTACTGCTTTGGCTGCTCCCCCTACCAAAATGTCAGATGTACAGACAGTGCAATCGACTAATCCAAAGGCCACCCAACAGGCTGAAGGAAAGAAAAAACAATGGAAGAAGGGTAAGGGGGATAAAAAAACCACCGATAATGCTAGTGGGGCCATCACTAAGAAATGAAAGGTGAGGTATCCATGCAACTTATGCGTGGAAGACCACCTGACCCATTTATGTCCTTGGCTTGCAGAAGCCCAAAAGTTTGTGACGCAGGAAAAACCTACTGTGTTAACCAATCCATTTCAACATGGACAAAATCTAACCCAATCCTTTGCAAGCATGGAAGGGGGCAGCCAAGGACCCTCTCCATTTTCAAACAACCCCACATATGTGAATGTATATATGGTGAGGGGTGATGCTTTTATACCAACTAGAGCGCATGACTATAGTAAACCAAGCACTTCTGAGAAGGGTAAAGAAACCGAACTCCCATCTCTTCCTCTACAGATTGAGAATACGTTGGGAGAAACAATGACATGCATCCCCAAAGGCACATTCAAAAAATATTCTCACAACCCAAACGCAAGGGCCACCCAAAACTATTCTGTGGTGGAAGATTTATCACAAACCCCTTGTGCAATGTCTGCTTTGGAGGTCCTCCAAAGTTGCCCTTCCCAGAGGAAAGCCTTGTTAACCTCTTTAGGATCTATTGAGACTTGTAATCCAGGTACAATCATGCTGGATACAATTGACCTAAAACCTCGTCTGCCTTACCACGTAGCATTTCAGATAGTCATGGCTTATCCCACGAAAAATTTTACTCAGAATATCTTCCGCACGGTGGTTTATGAGGGAGCCTCGATATGTGTTATGTTGTTGGCATGTTGGAAGGCCGTTGGCCAACACATTTTGTCTCTGTCACCTACTCTCCTCACTGTTTTCGACGGTCGTTCATTTCGGCCACATAGTATCATTCCCTCTTTCCCCGTGTAGTTAGGAGGGAAGACCGTGTGTGTCGAGGTAGAGGTAGTCGATGCGCCACTCGACTATAAGATCTTGTTAGGAAGGAGTTGGACTTATGTTATGCAAGCTGTGGTTGCTACAGTTTTCTGGGTCTTGTTGTTTCCACACGAGGGTCGGATAGTGACCATCGACCAATTGTCTTTCTGCAGACATGACCCTTCATTGGGGGCATCCACGGTCCCGATGATTGATAATCCTCAACCAGGTGTAGTCAAAATAGGGGTTGGTTTGTTCCATATTTGATGGGTACCTTCGATTACCCACCCCCTTAAGGCGATATAAAGTTTATATCCAATCACTATAAGGTTGTGATTTTTCAAGTTTCATTGTTTCGCACGACTTACTTCGACGATCCGTGGATACTTCCTTCCCCATCAGTCATGATGGATGGGACAAGGAACTCGGGCATGTCCATGCCCTTGTCCGCAACTGAAGTAGTGTACTCTTTAGTCCAGCAAACTTCAACCAACACTGATCCAACTCCTACATAAGATTTTGATCCATTTCTAGAGCTTATTTGGGCTCAGGATTCTCTCACTGACATCAATTCATTAGACTTAGTATTTCCCTTTGATGAAGCTATAATTGAGGTAATGACTAGTCCGGACAAACCCTGGAAATATCTTCATCACAAATCATACTTCCTCCTAGAGTTAAGCAGAATCGAAGTTGGAGAATTCACCTTGACTATGACGGGAGATAGGTCTTTTCCTATTAATCCCTTAGCTACACACGAGGTTTATGCTGAGGGTAATATGGAAACTATCGTTGAAACCTTACCGATCAATATCTCCCGAAACCCTAGCATCGTAGAGAATGCTTTCATCGAAGCTGACTGCTCCCTCAGAGAGATTCAAATCTACACAGATCTTTTTAAATAATTTCGCGATGTTTTTGCCTGGTCTTACAAGGAAATGCCAAGCATCGATCCAAAAATAGTTGAACATGAAATCACAACTTATCCAGATGTCAAGCCTATCTGGTAGAAGCTTCATCCAGTTAACCCTAAGAAAGAAGCAATCATTAAGGTTGAGGTTGAGAAATTGCTAAAAGTCGGTTTTATCTATCCTATCTATTTGACCCAATGGGTGTCAAACCCTGTGCCAGTCAATAAAAAACAAGGCACAATTCGTGTATGTACAGACTTCCATGATTTGAATAAGGCCTGTCCCAAAGATAAGTTCCCACACCATTCATCGACTAGATAATTGATGAATGTGCAGGTTGCGAGGCCTTCTCTTTCATGGATGGTTTTTCGGGATATAACCAAATCCAAATCAAACACAAAGACCAACACAAAACAACATTCATCTATCCATGGGGTACATTCGTGTATCATAAGATGCCTTTTGGTCTAAAAAATGCCCGAGCTACCTTTCAGCGGGCCATGTCTTTTTCTTTCCATGACCTCGAGCATATAGTCAAGGCCTATTTAGATGATTTAGCATCTCGATCTCGCAAGAGAACAGATCATCCCACACACCTCCGACTTATCTTTGAGTGTTGTCGTTACTTCCGGATTCGCTTGAATCCAAACAAGTGAAACTTTTGCGTAACATCAAGACGTTTGTTAGGTTTCATAGTGTCAACAACATGGATCATGGTCGATCCTCTCAAGGTTGAGGCAATAATTCAGTTGCCCCCCCATGCACAATCCTTCAACTTCAGATTCTGCAGGGCAAGCCAAATTTTCTAAGATGCTTCATCGTTAACTATGCTGAGATCACCAAGGGCTTTATGCGCTTACTTAAAAAAGATGTTCCTTTTCATTGGGACGATGCCGCTTAGAACTCTTTCAACGCATTGAAACATGCACTCACAACTGCCCCTCTGCTCCGGCCACCTAACTATAACAATGATTTCTTATTATATTTGGCTGCAGTAGATTCAACCATTGGCATGGTCTTAGTTCAGGAAGATGACTTGTTCTCAGAATATGTCATCTATTACCTGCACTAAGGCCTTGTAGGATCGGAACTCAATTATTCTCATATTGAAAAACTTGCATTGGTAGCAGTCCATGTTGTTCAACGGTTTTGTCATTATGTTATGTTTTGGAAGACCACAATCATTGCTATCGTGAATCCATTTCAGTACATGTTGACACGATGATTAATAGGCGGAAAGATTAGTTGATGGATAGTCATCCTCCAGGAGTTTGACTTAGATTTCGTTTCAGTGAAATCAAAAAAGTCACTGGTCTTTGCATAACTTATTTTAGAACTTCCGGTTGAGTTAGGTGATCTTGTGCCTGAAGAGTCGCTTATGAGAGGAGATATGTTTTTGATCACCTCTTCAGATCCCTAGTACGTAGATATACTTATCTATCTCTAGACTTTGAAGTTCCCCACCACTGCTTCTCATGATAAGCATCGACGCATACGCCATCAGGCTAAGAATTATCTCATACTCGATGATACATTGTATCAGAGAGGTGTAGACTGCATCCTACATTGATGTCTCACTCATGAAGAAGCAGTTCTCATGCTTAACGATTTCCATACCGGAGCTTGTGGTAGTCATTTGTCTAGGTTGGCAACAACCCAAAAGATTCTACGAGTAGGTTACTTCTGGCTGACACTTATCAAAGATTGTATCGAATCGGTCAAGAAGTGCCACCCCTGCCAAATCTTCTCTTGGAAGATGAGGGAACATCATGCTCCCATGTTTCCTGTCATCACAGTTCATCCTTTCACCAAGTGGGGGATTTATTACACTACATGCAACCCTCCTTCAGCAAGGGGGCACCGCTATATCATTGTAGTTGTAGACTACTTCAAAAAGTGGGTTGAAGCTATGCCAATGTTTAAAGATGATGGAGAGACTGCAACTCTCTTTTTATTCAATCAAATAATAGCAAGGTTCGGTGTCCCGTGGAAAATTGTCACTGACCATGGTAGTCAATTTTAGAACTAGATGATGACTTAGTTAATGTCAAATCTTGGGTTATGTCAAGAACATTCGTCACCCTACTACCCCCAAGCAAATGGTCAGGTGGAAGCTATGAACAAAACTCTTAAGACCATTCTACAATGAACGATCAACTCAGCAAAGTCAAATTGGCATTTGATGTTATACTCGGCATTATGGACTTACCGAACATTTGTTAAGACTGCAACCAGTTTCTCACCTTTCCAAATCATTTACGAGCTGGAGGAAGTCTTCCCTATCGAATGTCAGATCCCGTCTCTAAAGTTGGCAGTACAATTATTTCCAGACACTTCTCTACTTGAAGAACGGTTAGTATACCTTGAACAACTCAATGAGTAGCGTCATGATCCGGCCCTAGCCAACGAGGCTCACAAACATAAGGTCAAGTGTCAGTATGATAGGTATGTTCGTCCTCATATTTTCTCTGAAGGTGAACTTGTCCTGGTCTATGACCAAGATAAGGACCCTCTCGGGGCAGGAAAATTCAAACCCATGTGGTTTGGACCTTTCATCATAAAAGAGGTTTTAAAAAAGGGCGCTTATCGTTTGGTTGACTTTGAAGGGAATGCTTTGGTAGAGCCTAGAAATGGGCTCTACCTCAAGAAGCATTACTCATAGGTAGGTCACTGTGGGTAACTTTTTGTAACATATGTATAGTCTTTGTACTATTACTTTCTAGTTTCTTTTAGTGTTATGGATGTGTCGTTGATGTTATCTTTCATCACTATGGAAGATGTCAAGTGATTCTGAGGTGTTCGTTGGGTATGCAGACGGTGCTAGTCGGCACACTCGGAGGCTTGCCTTCGCATCTTGGGTAATATTTACACCTCAAGGCTAGTTATTATCTTTCGGAGGTATATGCTTAGGTGAGACCACAAACAATGTCACTGAGTATAGTGCAGTTATTGAGTTGCTTTGTGACACTTTGTCATTTGGTATCTCTCATCTCCGGGTCTATCTCGATGTTCAGCTGGTTGTGTCTCAGTTAATTAGAGTATACCGGGTTCATGATCCAACTTTACACCGATGATTCCTTAGGGTACGTCTCTCAGAACAAAACTTTGATTATATTACATATTTTCATGTTCCTAGGAGATTAAACTAGGTTACATATACTCTAGCTAATCAAATTTTATATTAGCATCTTGCACACATATGAAAGAACATTCACATAAACATGTAAAAACATTTTTTGCACACATAAGACACAAAATACATAAAAACCATATATAATATCATAGAGTAACGAGAGTACACATATGGATGCAAGCACCTCAAAAATATGACCAATAATGAGTCACGTGGCTTATGCCCTTAAAAATATATACAAGTAGTGCTCGTGGCACGTAAAAATGTCTAGCTAAGGTCAGGGCCTATGGTCCCTTTTATACTGATCCACAACGTTGGCTAAATTCCGAAACAACCGGACCCACGTTCATGGTGCCCCCACTACATGAGGCTGCATAGATGGTGGCAGGTCTTCAATCTCTACCATAGGGACCATGTGAGTGAGCGTAGTAAAGTTCCACTCGAATCATCTCAATACCCTCTCAGTCTCCCTGGCTGGAAGATCTCCTACTATTGCTGGTCCCCCTACGGCGAGAGGTGTGGCCCCTGGCCGAGGACGATGCCTATTCCTCACATAGTCAGCCAGTCGAACTGGTCCCACATCTGCACACAACGAACACATATCCGTCAAATAATCTGGTATCACAAAAAAATGATATATATAACAAAAACAACAAAAAATTACATATGTTTAACAAACAAAAAACTACAAAGGTGGAGACTTACCCATCTCCCCTCACTCCTCACCAGGAGGTACTGGTATCTTAGGGTCTGTCGAGAAATCAATCCCGGCATAGGGGTAATCCTCTATAACTGAGATCTGTCGCGACAACCACGCGAAGAAGTCATTGTCGAAGGACTCATTGATCCTTTTTCCACCCTGTCATGGAAATAATACTGCCCATATGCACATAGAAGGAAGAGAGGCCTGATGTCCTCATACCACTACTTGAGGACTAAAACTCAGAACTCTCTCAATAAAGAACAAGCATAGAATGGTCCCGAACCCAAAGTTCCTCTGTGTCTGCAAACGAAAATCTGTCAACTGCCTCTTCATACACTCAAGTAATGTGGTACTCCAATAAAAAATTTGTGCATTTAAGCACTGGACTGTACAGTTCATCTGTGCATGGGACGCCTAATGTAGAGCCGCAAAACTAGTGATTCTCCCAATAAGCAACACTATCGCCTATAGTGATAAGTCAATGATCTTTCTTATGGACACCTGTGAGCTCGAGCGGTCTGTATTATCTTCACAGTATAGACCTATCAATTCCACTATGTTATGCGGCCCTGAAGGAAAAGTCCAAAAGTTGATTGGTTCCCCTCTCCTAGAGAGGCCGGTCAAAAAGTAAATTTCCTCGGTTGTGGGCACCAGTGACTGCCCCTCTAACATGAATGCCTCTGCATCCGGATTCTAGTAGTCAACAAAGGCATTCAGTAGCCTAGGTTGTGCCCGCATAAGAGGACATAGGAAAAACTTGAGTAACCCACACTACATCAAGGAAACCACAACATTGGGGTCTTCCCTGACCAAATCACTAACTTCTTCATGCTCTCTTTCTCTCCAGTGGACACACATCCTACAAAACACCAAGGTTCAGGAGAGTTAACCCTTTATTTTTAAGCCTTTTTCATTCAATAAGGGGGTCCATGTGGGATGTAATAGTGACAGTCACATGTACACGCATGCATAGTTTACTTTGCCCGAATGTACACGCGGCCTGTCCTGAGATAGCCCACGTTGACCTAGGGTCGACCTTTTAAAAGTCGACGCCCCCATAAAAAATGAAACCCAATGCAAAAATAAAGACTTGAAATGTAAGATAGGAGAGTTTGTACTTACTTGGTCCAGACAGAAGTTTGGTTCGTCCACTGTAGCTCCCGGAATCACCACTTTTATCAAAGGGGGTCTTTTGGCTCCAGAGTCAGTTTCCAAATCAGCAATGGTGATAATGAGCTCCTCGCTTCTATTTATAGACTTTTTGGCCTCTTTTTGTCAATTTTTTGGCCTCCCTTATCATTTTCTTTAAGCCCAAAATCATTTAGAGTGATTCAGGAGTTGCATGGGAGGGATTTGATCAGGTTTCATGACAATTTTTTGGAGTTTTGGGAATTTTTCGACGGCCCGTGAAATTTTTTTCCAAGGATCAAGTTGAGCATGTAGGTTAGGTTTCTACACTGACTTTTGTATCTCATTGTATTTTTCCTTTGCCATAGAATCGATCCCATCAGGTTGCGACACAGAATCGTCATAGATGCTTTAGAAGTGTTGCAACTTGGTGGTAGAGCTTACCAGGACATGGATGCCCTAGGTAGATCCTGGTTTCATTATGGTATCCATGCTGTCTCTAATCACTGTAGGCCCGAGAGTCCTTGTAGTCTTACCTGATTACGAGTTTGAGCCTCATTTGTATGATTCATTTTCACTCTTGACCTCACCCTTAGGAGTCCCAAAAGATATAATGGGTCTTCTTTTAATCCCTTTTCAGATCCTCTAAACATGAAAAGATTGTCGAGCGATCTTGTGGCCTTTCATGCTTGTTAAACTGAAATTTGAGGTCACATCTATCTGGCGGTAGTTTACCCCTTTTTCAGTCTGGACGGTCAACTTTACGAACAAAGGTATACTCTATGGAACTTCAGTTCTCTAGAAGAGTACCCTCAGGTATAATTTTACCCCTTTTTCGGGCCTGAGGGACTAAACTTACGAAAAAGGAACCCCCTCAGAGTCCATAGTTAAGCTCTTTTCAGACTCTCTAAAATTGAAAAGATCGTCAAGTGACCTTATTCTTTCACACTCATTAAACTGGTCCAGAAGAACATTCCTGATGGAGCCCATAGTTAAGCTTTTTTCAGACTCCTTAAAAGTGAAAAAATGGCTGAGTGATCTTGTCTTTATCACACTTGTTAAAATGGTTTTGAATAGACATCTTTTCGGTGCTAGTTTACCCCTTTTTCGAACCGATGAGACTATCTTTGAAAAAGGTACCCCAATGGAGTCTCCTTTTATGTTTTTTCAGACTCTCTAAATATGAAAAACCACCGATCTTACCTTCTCTGGGCTCATTAAACTTACATCGAAGGACGTTACCATTGTGTGTTTTTTTAACCGCGTTTGCATACCTTATACATCAACCTTGTAGCACTTTGCTTCTGCATCTTAACACCCTTGGCCCTCGAAGGATTTTTTCTCGAGTATCATTATTCTGAACATTAGTCTTGTCCTTGTGCCTTGAACTTGTATGTTTGTAACACTCATTCCTCCATTGTAATGTAACATTCCTTTATTCTTTTTCCAAAATTATTGAAAAAGACAAAAAAATCAAATATACCCCAAAAAGAGGAAGGGAAAAGTATTTTCTTTATTGGCAGCATAATAAGTCTCCCTTGGATAAAGCACATATGTCCGTTTGTTCATCAGACTATGGGATGTAATACGACCTTAGGAAGCTATTGTCGCTACATAGAGTTGTGTCCTTCTCCGTTTGGTTATTCTTCCAAACATATGGAGAGTTTGTGTTGCCTCCTGCTGCATAAACTTATGATTAATGGCATGCTGCCTAAGTCTCATCATTTGTCGTGCTGTTGTCCAAGGGAAGTTTATACCAAGCCTGAGTCGGCCCCTCTGCAGTTTGTCTCTTGCCCTCATACCCGACCATCCTGAACCTCCAATCATTGAAGCCTTCAGTCTGATCATCAAGATTCTCTAGTCCATGATCGACAAGCCGTCGAAGACCTCTGGGTAGTGAATTCGTACACTCATATTACATTCCTACCCAAGTTTTGAAGATTTTGAAGTTGTTTCTTGAGCTTTGAAGCCCTCATCTCCAGCCATCAGGCCTTATCAGCTTCTACGAAGATGGATACTCTACATGTATATATTTTTGATTTTGAGATGTAGCTCCACTGTGTACTGTTCACAACTACACTTTATATAGTTATATGACATGGATCTACAGTGTATTTGATTGGTAGCTATGCGTTTATTCTATCATGAGCAAGGGTATGTTCACCTCGGTGAGACATTTGTTATTTTGCAGATGGAACCTCCCGATTCTTGGTTCCTGGGCTCACTTGTTCGGCACATCAGTAAAGATTGGTAATGTATTTTGACCATCAGATGCTTTTATGACCTCACACATTAGGGGGCATCTGTTATAATCCTAATTTGCACCATACATGCTTACCTGGCATCAGGCCATCTCATATTCCTTATTTTCCAAAACACTACTGAACAACTCTTCTAAAAAAATCCATTTTGAAAAGTCCACGCTAGATTACCCACTACAGCCCACGTGGATCTATAGTGTTCACACTAGTTGGCCCACTCCAGCCCGCATGGACATTCAGAAGCACGAAAAAAGGAAATTTTCCGACGGAACACACAACTTTGGGTGAGTTAACTAAATCTTTCGGCCATGCATGGCCGAGGGTTTGCCCAAATACCTAGCTTCTTCTAGCCTATAAAAGAAGGGTTAGGGGTCCTATTTGGAAGAGGAGAATAATAGTAAAGAAACTCTGCCCAATTGTACATTACCATTGTCATAACCCTTTAGCCATCCTTGTGCAAAGAGAGATACAAAGAAAAGAAGTTGGAGGACATTTGAAGAGGATCTCAGTATCAGGTTCACGGAGCAGTGGCTGGTCTCGACATTGTAAGTTGATTCATTAAAATTAATAATAAAAAAATGTTTTTCCCGTCCCACTATATGAGTTCTTCATAGTTTAGTGAATATATGTTTGAATCTCTAACCCAGTAATCTGTAGAACAAATGCATGTAGAGTTTGTTTCTTGTTTTGTATGCAGTTTAGTCTTGGGAGGATATATTCTAGCAAGCGATCAAGAGTGAAGAAGGATCTACATCGAACATCCAGAACAAGGTATGTTCGTTTAACCATGTATTTGCTTAAAATGAATGGGGATCAGGTCTGGGACAATGGTAGAAAGTAGGATTCTTTTGGTCTTATCTGCATGCATAATATAACCCTAAGTGCTAGTCCGTAGGGGGATTTCCCACCACAACAATCATCAACACTCTCAGCACAATTATCAGTAACTCGTTGTTTTCCAACATGTCTGACAGTGGTTGGAAGTTTGGACCCTTGCTTTTTGTATTGGAAAAATTGATATGGTTTCCAATTTTGTTACTGGACAAATCAGTAAGTGCTGACACCAACTAATCTCCCTAACTTCAACAATAAATTAGAACAAAACATGACAAAATACAAACTTCTCCTTAGATTTCCATTGTTATGTATACTAGTTCAATGAGGGATAAAGGACATATCGTTTAAACATTGTTTGATCCTTGCTAGTGTGATCCTTTCTCCATCTCAAGGTTTGCGATATGTTGAACCTGTTAAGAAACACAAACCAACAAAGAGAGAGAAATGATATATATATATATATATATATATATATATATATATATATATATATATATATATATATATATATATATATATATATATTCCAATGAAACCTATGCATAAGATCAAAGAGTTATGCAATAAAAATGGAGACACTTTTATAGGAAAGAAATGTATTATTTTATTATATTGATGAAAGTGGAGAATACAACCTATGTCTTAATGTTGCAAGGTCCCTTACGATGGCCCTTTGCTTCAACAAACACACCTTTTCTCCAATACTTTTGATGAAGAGTATACACAACGTGACTTGGAAAACTAAATAAAAGCTATCAAAAACACAATCTTCAACAAGCCAACCTGACTCTACCCATGAGAGATCCCTTCTTATATAGAGTGAAGAGGGATGGTTGAAGGGATTAGGATAATCCCACTAAATCATAGAAGTGAGTGAGATCCAAACCAATCGGAGGCCACCTCATCCTTTCAAAGATTCCATTCTAGAACCTTAGAGAAATTCTTATTTTTCCTTTCTTTGAGTATCGTCGCACCCTCAACATGAGAAACCTGAGATGACATCGTGGGATAATGTGGTGCATCATGCAACGATTTGAAATAATCTTACCCTTAACTCTAGGCAAGGTGTGATGATCCATCTTGATAGGGTTTCTCAATAAGGAAAAGATGATTCCACCTCTCACAAAAACTCTTATTTCTTCAATAGCCTTCAGGGAATAGGGAAAATGATCCTTCTTCTAATAGGTGATACACATTTCCTTACTGGTCATGGGGGTGACATAAATAATGTGTAACATGATACTAGAGGTAGCCCTGCCTATTTTTATTTCTTTAATATCTACTAAGAAATGCAGTAAGGTCATTTCATAGACCCATAATTTCACCCTCTTTGTCATCCATGCTCACAGTAAGAAAAACGTCACCACCACATCTGTGGCCTCTACATAGAGCCTCTCTTTCCAACATAATCAAGTGTACAATATCATGGAAGAGTACAAATACATATTCTCCTCACCCACCGGGGCATCGACACACTGCCAAGTCAAGCATCCAATTGATCTAACCCCTGGTGCACCTCTGCCTAATGTACCAGTCTGTCATCGCTTGTTGATGGAAAATGATGAAATCAAGTGTCAGATCTAAGAGCTTCTTAAAAAGGGGCACATCAGACCCAAATCCTACCCTTGCATAAGTTTGATTGTACTGGTGAAGAAGAAGGAATGGACCTGGTGACTCTGCATTGATTATAGAGCATTAAACAAAATCACAATTAGAAACTGGTACCCAATTTCTAGGATTGATGACCTTCTTGACCAACTCAAGGGGGGGAAATTATTCATCAAGATTGACCTAAAGTCTACCTACCACTAGGTTCCCATGAAACCAACTGATCTCTAAAAGACATCTTTCAAATCTAATGAAGGTCTCTTCGAATGATTGGTCATGCCCTTTGGCCTAACAAATGCACCAACCACTTTCATGAGGTTGATGGATGATGTATTGAGACCCTTCACCAATGCTTTTGTGGTGGTATATTTGGATGAAATCCTCATCTTCAATAGAACTTGGGAGGATCACATGCGACATATTTAGTAGGTTTTGAGCACTCTGTGGTAGCACACACTATATTCCAAATTGGAAAAGTGTTCCTTTGGCATGAACGGGATCCAATACTTGGGATAAATTGTTGATGAGAATGGGGTACATGTTGATCCCACTAAGATCCAATTCATCCATGATCGCCAGCCCCAACCACACTAATCGAGCTTCAGAGATTCTTGTGACTGGCCAACTTCTACCAACGGTTCATGTTTGGATTCTCCCATATTGCATAGGCCCTGAGCCACATGACCAAGGGAGGTGGAAGGGAAAATTTTGTGTGGGGGAAGGAACAACAATGAGCATTTGATTATTTTAAGCATCACTTGTTCTTAGCTCTAGTAATCTCCTTGCCCAATCTGCAACAACCGTTCGAGATTGAGATTGATGCATATGACTATGTTTTAGGTGCAGTTCTCACTCAGCATGGTCATCTGGTGGTATACCATAGTAATACACTCTTAGATATTTTCTATAAATACCCCACTTATGACAAGGAAATGTATTCCATTGTACAAGCATTTAATCAATGGAAACATTACATTCTGGGAAAGGAGATGATCATCCACACTGATCACAAGCCTTTGCAGTTCACATAGACACAGGGGAAGTTGCAGAAAGATCGCCATTAGAAGTGGTCCACCTACCTGCAACAGTTCCATATCAACATCAAGTATAAGACAGGGAGAAAAAATTGTGTAGTTGATTGCCTCAGTTGACCTCCCGTGGCTGCACTCACCAGTGTGCTCCATTCCCGTGGACATGAGGCATCTGAGTGGCCCCAACTTTATCAGCAAGATCTGGACTTCACCACCACCTATCAGCTCTAGGGTACACATGCAACTGTCACTGATTTTCACATTCAGGATGGGGTGTTATGCCATCTAGGCCATATCTATGTTCCTGCAAGTGAGCATGCAAAGATGATTTGGGAAGCCCACTATAGTCTATTGGCATGACATTTTGGTGTGAAGAAAACTGTGTCCCTTCTCTAGAAACATTTTTATTGGCCAAAACTTTGATAGGATGTCAGTAAGTATATCAAATCTTGCACTGCATGTGTCATTCCCAAGATAACCATCAAGAAGCAAGGCTTATACACCCCTCTTCCTACCCCCGAGAAGCCTTGGGAATCCATCTCAATGGATTACATGTCTGGCCTTCCATCCACCAAGCAAGGAAATGATTGTGTATTTGTGGTCATTGATCGATTTTCGAAGATGGCCATCCTCATAGCCTGCAAGAAGAACATCATAGTAGCATATACTTCCATTCTCTTATTCGAATGAGTGTGGGTCCATTTTGGGATACCAAAGACCATCATCTCCGACCAGGATAGCAGGTTCCTCAACACATTTTGGTCAAGTATGTGGTCATTTTTGCACACCAAGCTCACTAAATCCACTTCTTTCCACCCGCAAACAGACGTCCAAACATAGGTCGTCAATTGGATAATTGTGCACATTCTACGCATGTACAAATCTAACCATCCACATACATGGAATGAGAGTCTCCCCTATGTTCAACACAATTACAACAGGGCTCTCCATAGCTTCACCGGCCATAGCCCATTTCAGGTGGGACTAGGATTCCAACCCTTGGGTCCCATTGATGTTGCACTACTTATGAAACTACACAGACAAGATCTTCCCATGTTCAGTCTAAGACTGACAAAGCCACCATATTCATTGAGTGGATTCAGTACATCCGCCAATAGGTCCATGAGATTTTTTAGAAAGTCAATGCTAAGTACAAGCAGTGCCATGATCAAAACATGGTACCACACCAGTTTCAGGTTGGAGACAAGGTCAGGTTACATTTGAAGAAGGATCATCTTATAGGGCCCCATCGGAAGATTCGCCCACTTCACTATGGGCCTTACACCATCACCAAGGATGTGGGTAGAAATGATTTTGAGCTCAACACTCCACCCTTCTTTGGCTTGCACCTAGTGTTCAATGTGGACCTCATTCGGCCATATTTTCCACCATTATTGGACACCTCAGAGATCGTAGAATAGCTGAAACCAACAGATCTCAACCCTAACTACATGGAACAAGCATCCATTAATCAGATAGTGGACACACAGGTCAAGGAAACTTGCCAGTAGAGGATCCATCTTTATCGAGTTGTCAAGGCACATAAACTCCTCCACCAAGGAATGTGGCTCACCTGGGGCCAAATTCAGCAGAAGTTTCCTCACCTGATGGGGGAACTCAAAAAAATGGAGACAATTTCTTCCTAAATGGGGAGGACTGATCCAGGTGGATATTGGTGGCCACCCACCTATTCCAACTAGCTCCTCTTGACAATTTTTTTTAGTTTAGCACGTTTTTTTGTATTTCTTAGTAATTGTGGGTTCTACACTTCTGTGGTCTTTTGAATCCTTACACATCTTATAGGTGGATACTAGTGTCCTCCCACTTAATTCAATTGGCTTATTTTGTATGTTTTCATGTCAACACATCTTGTTGTACTTCTAGGGCCATTTTGGGGCCCTAAAGAGTTTTTTTTTGGCTCATCACATTCAAACTATAGATAGAGTTAGAGTTTGACAACGTGATGTGTGTTTCTTGAAAATATCTTTCCAACGGGCTATCACACGCCTAAAATGGAGGTCATATGCAAAAATTACAACATGGGGAAGTTGAGGTACCAACTTACCCATAGGGGCCCACATAACGTTTGGCGTTTCATCTATTAGGGTTAGGTTTTTGGATGTCTAGGGTTTTTGCATTCATGAGTAATGTTAAAAAGGTATTTGGAGCTTCATTGTAATCATTCTACTTAGACGAATGCATGTAGCAGCCACATCTCTTCCTAGATATAACTACCACCATTCGAGCAAGTGTTTTAATTCTAGAGTTTTATAGTTTCATCGTATTTCATTTATTCAATAAAAGATATTGTTCACTGGATATCTGTGTTATTCTTCATATCTTTGCATTTATTGTATTCAGTCTATTTATCAGTTCGTTCCGCTCCCAAGTCCGGATCAACAAGGTTGGAGTCTAGGATAAGTGGTACTTATTCTGTCTTTTTTCTCAAGAACATATTTGACAGGAAGTTGAAAGGAATTTTCTCGTAAAAATGAACCTGAATCTTCCCACCACAATTTGCAATTGCATATTAAAATTAAATCTCAATATATCTATATGTCCAAAAGTATTATTTGAATAAAAATATATATTATTTCAACAATTTAGAATTTTCTTGAATTTTGAAGGGATAAAAAACGAGGTCATCTGATTGCCGGTTATACAACACTACAACTTTTCTATCATAGTACTCGGCTTTCTCTGCAGAGAATCTGCACACAAAACACCAACATGTTGTTACCTTATTTTTAGATCATGCCAGTAAGGTAATGTATGTTCGACATTGTTGGAAATATTAATTACAGGTCATGAGCTTTACGCTTGCATCGAATTTGTCTATCATGGAAAGCAGGAGAGTTAGTGAGTCAAACATGGGAAGTAGGAGTGTTAGAAGGAGCAATATTAAATGAGCCAATATCTATCTTTCTCGAGCTCTGTTATGCAGATAGAGTCAGTCCAAATTAATTGTCATCTTAAATGTTTTGAGTTAGTTGACTTCTAGAGGAAGTCTCAGTCTTAGTCTATATATGTTTGAGTCTGTAGATAGTCGATACACATAGAGATTGAGAGAGACAGAGTGTTAGTTTATAGTAAGAAGCAACAACAACTACGAAGGTAGTCAGAGAAGTCTAAGAGCACAAGATCTATGTTTTATGAAAGCTTGTAGAAGTTGTTGGAGTCGAAGCTTGACATAGTCTTGTATTCTATAACCATGCACAATGCCTAAGTTGGTAATATATTAATTTTTATGTGTTGATGCATATTTTTTAGTTTCATTGTGTTCAAACACTTCAAAAATATATTCTCTCTATTTCTACGCAAGCTTAAGTAAGTTTACAAGTTGTTGAATATGCATTATATGTTATTTTATGTGCCGAGAGTAGCACAGTGTCAAGAAATTATTTTATTAAGTGTTATAATTACAACATGTAGTATATTGAGAAATCTGAAAATTGTTCGGTAAGTCCTGAGAGTTCAGCAACGAAGAATTTAATTGTGTGGTCTTTGAAACTGTGTTGCACAGAGTTTGTCTACGTGTTGTAGATCCTATATATGGTATCCGAGTAGGTTTTTCATGGATTTTACTTCAAATATGGAACCTCCCACTTTTATAAGTAAAAACTATGAGTTATTGTCCTTGACCATGAAGGTGTTATTTCGAGGTCAAGATGTATGTGATATAGTCGTGAATGGTGTAACGACCCTGCTTAAATAGATGTATAGGATTATTAATTATAATTAATTTAATAATCTAACTGTCCTAAAAGTTAGCTAAACAATAATTATTTCTTAAATAACATTAACTAATTAATTATTATTAATTACTTGTTCATGATTGTCAAGGATTAATTAATTATTAATTGACTCATTAATTAATTAAGTAAATAAATAAGGCGGTTAGTAAATTATATTGTTAAATTAAGCTTACGTATTCGAGAAGGGATAGGACATTAAATATAGGATAAAATAATAAATAAAGGGGATAAGGGGCATTAACTATGAAAGGATAAGATAAGGGAATAAATGGGTAGGTAGGGAAGTAAATGAGAGGGAAGTCGGTGAAGGGCCAATATGAGCGGAGAAGGTTAGGAAGGAGGGGATCATTTGACGAGAGATATTCATTGATTTTGGGGGCTCTCTTGGGTTGGCAGAGAGGATAGTGGAGTTATGTAGTCGGGAAGGTTCAGTACAGGCACCGATTTGCTGGAGGTTTTGGGCACGGGGGCTGGGATATCCATATGATATCCTGGAGCTAGGAAGTTGTCCTAGTTGGCAGGGTGGAACAAGGTTTGGGCAGTGTTTACACAGTTCAACAACGATCAACCAGGCAAGCAAAAAATAGAGGGTCAGCGAGGCAAGAAGAAAATAGAGGGTTAGCATCAGATCCAGGTATGTTAAATAGTGTATTTGTTTTATTTTTCTATAAATTTTTATTATTTGTTGATAAATTTATATGCAAATTTTCTCAATTAAAGAAATTTTTGAATTTTACTGTTCTGGTCAATTAAAGGAATTATTGAATTTTACTGCTATGTTGTAGAATTAATGGATGTTTAATTTATTTGGCTATTACAATTGGTATCAGAGCATCTTAGTTTGAAATCTGGGCTTATGGGCCAAGTTCCCAGCTCCAACTCCAGCTACACCTAACCTGCAAACCAAACACAAGAAATGTTAACACAAATATAAAAAAAAATAATGTAAAGCTCAAGCACAAAATAATATGCCCAACCATAGAAAGGCTATTTAATATTCACACTATAAGACTTCAGTTTTCAGATTTTTGCATATATTTTGGTTTAGGAGACAACGACAACACATAACGGCTGGAAATATAATGATTAAAATAAACAATAACCCTTAACAGATAATATAGCAATCAATATAAAGAGTAACCCTCCTTCCTTACAACGAACAAGGAACAGAATAAACCGTCGGTCTAATCTCAATACAATTCTAAACCAGGCTAGAAAACTTGTAGCAGTAAAATAGAAACCCCATGATCAATTCTTCTTTAGCAATAAATCAAGAACCATAAATCCCCATGCCGCCTTCCCACAAATATTAAGTTGCATAGAAAGTGAAGTAAAGATTTCCCTATCGAGAATACTTTTCTTTACAGCAAAACAAAATACAAAAATATCAACAGTAAAAAAAACGAGTATGGCAGATACCACAAAATATAGTCCAAAACTAAGTTTTTATCAAAAGTATTCACTCTGAAGACAATTTTAATCTCAAAATATTACAGGCTTTAATTTTGATAATAATTCTATAAAAAAAAAAAAAACTTAAATTAAAACTACAACACAAAAACCAAGTTTCAAAATATTACTGTAGTTAACAATAGTTCCCTTTCAATACCATTTGGACAACTGAAAAAAAAAAAACATACCCGTGAAAACTGGCACGGGACTGATGGATCTGAAGCAAACCCTACCTTTAGCGGAACTTTGACTAATAAAAAGCGAACCGAGCCATGGCGAGGATGCTCAGAACAATGGCGAGGATGCGAGCCATGGCGTCCAAGAGATCTATTGATTGGAATGACTGGACAATAATCTCTACCTACACTTATCTGGCCTTGATTTCCTTCTGCAACAGTACTACTGCTTGGCACGAAAGCCATGCTCTCCCTTATATTGCTATTTCCATAATTCACATCACCCTCGTCTCGATCTCGGCTAGCTTCCTCCCTCATGTTCCTGGCGGGTTCTTCTTCTCCAATACCAGGAAAATGACTACTCCTTATTGCAGGAGTCCGAACAGATGAATTTTCGTTGTTAGAATCAAAAGTCTGGAAAGCATTGGAATTAGTCCTGGCCAATGTAGAACGTTATCGAATTCTCTTCTCAAGCTTATACTTTCGTTGTCGCTTGATACAAACAAAAACATGGATGTATCGGACCAACTGTGTTGTTGATGGCACGCAGGTCTTCTCATTGCATTGTTGGTCGCATCTGCTAACTGTTCCACCGTTACATGAATGTCCCGGACTCCGTCATTCTCTTCTTCTAGGTACTCCAAGGTGGGCTTACTTTCTCTATTAGAATGCAAATTAGCAGCCAATACACCAATGGATGCATTATCAGACCTTGATGAAGATGACCCAACACCATCTGATGTAGCTTCCATTGGTTCTTTTCCCTGGGACCGACCTCCGTTGTATAAAACAGTCGAGCCCTCATTACTTTGACTCCAAGTGGATGTCCATCCATCTGTGTTATGAGACAAAAAGACAGGCGAATTGGTGACCGGACTATAAATTCGCTCAGGCCATGCATGGTAATTTGCATATCTGGTGCCCTGTTTTACAACCAAATTCTGATTGAATTCATGAGACTCAGCCGACTTCAATCGTTCATGCGAAATCCGCTCTCGATGAACGACCAAAAACCCATTGTTGGGCGAAGAGTATTGGAAAGGCATGATCACGAATTTTCAAATTTTTGAATGGAGAAAATCACATACTTCTGAGCTGACACGATCGATCCTGTCTTCCAAAACCGTCGGTTTTCAGTCCATCAATTGACACAAAACGAACAGAATATCCAGTTCGATCTTGCATGCATTCTCACATGCAGCTTTGACAGAGCGAGCCATGGCGAGCAAGATTCTTGGAACCTCTAAACAGAGCAAAGGCAAGATCTGTGGTGAAGAAAGAATGATGCGAGGAAGGTCTCGGTGGATGAGGAGGAGGCGGCAGAGGAAGGACGCGTAGGGTTCGAAGATCTAGAAGGTGTAGGGTTTTAGGGTTAGGTATGAAGAGTAAGTGGGAAGGAGGGGGCACGTGGGCCTCATGCGAGGACCCATTGCCCGATTCTACTTTTTTTTTAATTCATTTATTATTTAAAAATAAATAAAAATTATTTCCTTATTTTATGTGTAACTTAGGTTAAATATTAAAATATTAATGTTTGATTTATATTAAATATTAAATATTAAAAAAAAATTAATGCTTAATTTAAGTTAAACATTAAACATTAAAATATTAATGTTTAATTTAGGTTAAAAATTAATTATATAATAACAATAGTATTTAAAATTTAAATACATTTACCAATGATAATTAATCAATCAATTAAATGAGAATAATTAGGAAGATTAATTAATTGAAGTGGTTAATTGAATTAAGGATTAGCTAGGTGATTAGTA
>ML781846.1:380151-418311 GCA_009831015.1 Picea engelmannii | reverse complement strand
AGGAATGGAGATGGAAGTAGGTTAGGGAGGAAGGATGAGTAGTAATAGTTGAGAGAGTATGGAGATTTGTCTGGTGGTGGAATTTAATGTTTTCCCTTCAAAAAGGAAAAAAAAAAAAAGAGAAATGTGTATATATGAATATTCATTATTACGTAACTAAACCACAGTTGTTTAAAATAAAAATTGTTAAATCAGATAATAGAAATTAAAGGATTTCTCAAATAGTTGATTGGTTTGTTGTCTTTTATAAAAGACTAGTCTTGCTGACTGGATTGGATGCATACATAAATTACTAATGGATGATAGTTTTGATTATTAGTACATGCACGAGACTTGTATGTACTAGCTACACATGCATTTCTTGTACATATACACTAGTATGTATGAGTTTTCTTGACTTACTTACTGATAATGTCGGTTACTTGTTATGAATGTGTGAACCATGTTTCTTGTCCTTTGTACCATAAGATACCTTAACTTTGGGACGAAGTTTCCTAAAAGGTGGGTGTATGTAACGACCCTACTTAAATAGATGTATAGGATTATTAATTATAATTAATTTAATAATATAAATGTCCTAAAAGTTAGCTAAACAATAATTATTTCTTAAATAACATTAACTAATTAATTATTATTAATTACTTGTTCATGATTGTCAAGGATTAGTTAATTATTAATTGACTCATTAATTAATTAAGTAAAGAAATAAGGGGGTTAGTAAATTATATTGTTAAATTAAGCTTACGTATTCGGGAAGGGATATGACATTAAATATAGGATAAAATAATAAATAAAGGGGATAAGGGGCATTAACTACGAAAGGATAAGATAAGGTAATAAATGGGTAGGTAGGGAAGTAAATGAGAGGAAAGTCAGTGAAGGGGCAATATGAGCAGAGAAGGTTAGGAAGGAGGGGATCATTCGACGAGAGATATTCATTGATTTTGGGGGCTCTCTTGGGTTGGCAGAGAGGAGAGTGGAGTTCTGTAGTCGGGAAGGTTTAGTACAGGCACCGATTTGCTGGAGGTTTTGGGCATGCGGGCCAGGATATCCATATGATATCCTGGAGCTAAGAAGTTGTCCTAGTTGGCATGGTGGAACAAGGTTTGGGCAGTGTTTACACAGTTCAGCAACGATCAACCACGCAAGCAGAAAATAGAGGGTCAACCAGGCAAGTAGAAAACAAAGGGTTAGCATCAGACCCAGGTATGTTAAATAGTGTATTTGTTTTATTTTGCTATACAGTTTTATTATTTGTTGATAAATTTATATGCGAATGTGCTCAATTAAAGAAATTTTTGAATTTTACTATTCTGCTCAATTAAAGGAATCATTGAATTTTACTGCTATGTTGTAGAATTAATGAATGTTTAATTTATTTGGCTATTACAAATGGCTATGTGGAACCAGAATATCAGACAACATATAGTGCTCTCACACAAGATGAGAAGGATGATTTGAAAGATCAAAGGAAGAATGATGGAAAGGCAATGTTTTACATACATCAAGCTATGCATGAGAGCATACTCCCAAGAGTTGCCTTAGCAAAGAAATCCAAGGAGGCATGGGACATACTACAAACTTATTATCAAGGCATGGACAAAGTCAAGACTTCAAAATTACAAATTCTTCGAAGAGATTTTGAAACTCTGTCAATGAAAGACTCGGATTTAGTAGATTCCTTTTACACCCATGTTATTGGCCTGATAAATCAGATTAAGTCTCACAGAGAAACTATAGAATATAGGAAGGTTGTTGAGAAGGTACTTTGGATTCCTCCTCCTAAATTTGATACTCTTGTTGTGACTTTAGAAGAGAACAAAGACCTAATTCAGTTCATCCTAGATGAACTGCAAGGCTCCCTCATTAATCATGAACATAGATTGAATAGTTCAAATGTGTCATTACAAAATGTATTTTCTGCACAATCATCTAGAAGTCCTGGAAGAGGGAGGGAGAGATCAAACTCTAGAGGAAGAGGAAGGAGTTCTCCTAGAGGTGGATGCATTAATAGTCGTGCAAATACTAGTGGTAGTGGTCAAAGTCAAAACACCAGTTAGTCAAGTTGTTAGAGATATGATAAATCAGATATTCAATGTCATTATTGTAAAAGGTATGGACATTATCCATATGAATGCAGGAAGAGATCATATAATCAGAACAAGCAAGCTCAAGACTAGTCAAACAACACAAATACTCTCTCCATTCCTATGTTTATGGATCATGCTGAAGAAATTCCTATAGTCTCACTAGTTGAATGCAATGTTTCTAAAGAAAGTCTATGTGACATATGATATCTAGATTCAAGCCGCAGTAATCACATGACAAGAAACTTATAATTGTTTTCTAGTTTTGATAAGTGAGTCCAAACTAAATTTACACTTGGAATAGATATCCAAGTAACTATCTTAGGTAAAGTAAGTATTAACATTTCAGCTAATCAATGAGAGCAAAAGGTTATGCCTGACATATATTATGTTTCTAGCCAAAAACATAATTTGATGAGCACAAGACAATTGTTACAAAAGGGTATAGAATCTACATGGAAGATAATCATTGTGTGATTTTGGATAGATATCCAAGCAATCGACTTATTGCAAGAATTCATATGACAAGCAATAGAATGTTTCCATTAACATTAAATCCATCTATGAAGAGAAAAACAATACAAGCTATGAGTGAAGCAAGAGATGCACAATCTGACACTGCATTCAGAGAAGAAAGTGAAGAAGTAAGTGCACGTTGTTCTAAAGAAGGAAAAGTTAGTGCATGCAGTTCTAAGAAAGAAGAAGACAATAGTGCATATTTGTAGGAAGCATTCTAATATGAAGTGCAGGATGATTCCTAGCTATGGCATTTAAGATTTGGACATTTAAAATTTAGAGGTCTAAAGATGCTACATACGAAGGATATGGTGAAAGGTTTTCCATTGATTGAAAAACTAAAAAGAATATGTGAAGGATGCATCTTTGGAAAGAAGCATAGAGAGTCATTTCCAGTTGGCAAGTCATATAGAGAAAAAGATCCACTGGAAATTGTACATTCAGATATTTGTGGACCAATGTAAACACCATATATAGGAGGTAGTACCTATTTTATTACATTTATTGATTATTTCTCAAGAAAAACATGGATTTATTTTCTAAAACAAAAATATGATGCACTTGAATGTTTTTAGCAGTTCAAATCACCAGTGGAGAAGAAAAGTGGTTATTACATCAAGGTTCTAGGAACTGATAGAGGAGGTGAATGTGTTTCAAGAGACTTTCATAACTTTTGTAAAGTTCACGACATTTACAAATAATTTACTGCGTGATATACACCACAACAGAATGGTATCACAGAAAGGATGAATTGAACCATCATGGAAATGACGCATAGTATGTTGGCAACCAAACATTTGTCAAATGAGTATTGGGATGAGGCAGTAACAACTGCAATGTACATCATGAATAGATGTCCGACAAAGAGTGTAAAAAATAAATTTCCTCAAGAATCATGGACAGGTATGAAGCACAATGTTGCACACTTAAAAGTTTTTGGTTGTGTCACATAAGCACATGTTCCTAATGATCTAAGAAGTAAGTTAGACAACAAAGGACAAAAATGTATATTTTTTTGGTAGTATGAAGATACAAAAGCATAGAAATTGTATGATCCCGTTGCAAGAAAATTCATAATCAGTGGCGATGTTCAATTTGTGGAGAATGAATCATGGGATGGAAGTATAGAAAGGAAAATTAAAATTATTGATGGTATCATGTATGATGACATGAAGGATTAAGTGGTTTAAACGCCAAGTACAAATCAGAGCGCAGTTCTTTCCACTCCTGGAACTGTGACACAAATCACAACACAAACTACTCCAGTGAGAAATGCAGGTGCGCAGTCCACACCTAGAGCGAAGAAAACTCCAACAAGCAGTCTGAGTAGTTATACATCTCCATATCCAACATTAGCAAGTATTTTACTAAGAAAGATTTATTTTTTTTACGAAATCTATAATGTTGACACAACAAATTAATTTTCAGTCTTTTCTCTATTTTCACAAATAGACGATCCATTAATTTTTGAAGAAGTTGTCAAGGATGATGTATGGGCGCAAGCCATGGATAAAGAAATTAAATGCATAGATAACAATTAAACATGGAAATTAGTAGATGTACTTGAGGACAAGGATGTGATAAGTGTCAAGTGGATTTATAAAACCAAGCAAGATGCATAAGGAAATGTGCAGAAGCACAAAGAAAGATTTGTTGCAAGGGGTTTTACACAACAACTCGGAATTGACTTCAATGAAACATTTGCGTGAGTTGTGCACATGAAAATAGTGAGAACTGTATTGTCCATTGCTGTGCAAAATAAATGGTCTTTTTATCAAATGGATGTAAAGTTAGTATTTTTGAATGGACATATAGAGGAAGAATTATATGTGCAATAACCAAAAGACTATGAGATTCCACGACAAGAAAACAAAGTATATAGTCACATAGATTCCTAGCTCACTCATAATGGATTTCAAAGAAGAAATTGTTAGCCAACTTTGTACATCAAAGCAAATTAGCAAGGTAATATGTTAATTGTTTGTTTATATATAGATGATTTTATTTTTACAGGTGATAGAAGAATTTAAGCGAGTCATGAAGGCTGAGTTTGAAATGACTTATTTGGAGCTTATGAGATATTTTTTGGATGTTGAAGGTCACTAGTCCAAAACTCGTATATTTATTTCACAATCTAAATATGTTCATGAAATTTTGAAAATATTCAACATGTTAAATTCCAAAGCACCCCCAACACCTGTCATAAAGTATTGAAATTTAACAAGGAAGATGAAGGATCTAAAGTGCATCCCACATTGTTTAAAAAGTTGGTAGGAAGCCTTATCTATCTAAAAACAACAAGATGCGATATTTTGTATGTAGTGAGTGTGATTTTAAAGTTCATGGAAATTCCAAAAGAATCCCATTGGACTTGTGGAAAAAGAATTATGAGATATGTGAATGGGACAAAAGACTTTGGCATTATGTGTTCTACTTCAAAAGATTTTAGATTTGTTGTTTACACTAACAATGATTGTGGAGGCAACATAAACCACAAAAATATCTTCCAATACACATTTCATTTTGGAACAGGTATAGTGTCATGAACATCAAGGAAGCAGCCCATTGTGACTCTTTCATCCGCTAACGCTAAATATGTCCAATAGTGAAGTATTACGACTCTTTCAGCCCCATTGTGACCGATTTCTTAGCTTTATTGTTCCAATAGTGAAGCATTACGAGCGAACGTCCAGTCAAAGGGGGCCGTCACACCGAAATACTTGAGATGAATTGAACTGTCAATATAGACGGCAGAGATGTCTAAATTCAGTTTTGGTCTGTACTTCTAGGTTCAGTAGCTCTGGTATGGAAATGTGAATTTAGTTTTGATAGTTCTCGAATGCATATCTAAAATTCACTAATTCACAATGAATGCTGCTACTTTGTAGAGCGCATGCTAGCCTGAGAGTCAAATTTGGAATTATATACTAGCTGGCGTGATTAATTGTGAGGGATTGCTTTCATTAGCATGCGATTCTTTTTTAAAATATAAAACTTAAGGAAAGGAAGGGTTAGGTTTGTAATTTGTGAGGGATCACTTTCCTTGACAGGGAATCTTTTTTAAAATACAAAACTTAAATAGAGAAAGAAAAGGAAAGGTTTGTAATTTTAATGGTATAAAATTTAAATAAAGATTTATTTGATTATTAAAATTTAAATTAAGATTTCCATTAAAGAAAAGGAAAGGTTTGTAATTTTAATTTTAAATTAAATAAAAAATTAATTTTTAAAGATTTGATTACTTTCATTACATACTAAATCATTATATAATAAATTAAAAATTCAGATAAAATAAAATTATTTTAGTTTATTTGATTTACATTTAAAAATATTTAATTTTTCATTAAATATTTATCTCTTATTATAAATCAAGAATTAAAATAAATTTAAATTATTTCTAACTACAAGTTGAATGTGAGAATTTTAAATAATCATCATTAATTATATACATGTATAATAAAATATTATATAAAAAAAGTTATTTGAAAATTTCCATTAAAAATAAGATGAATAACAACATTAATATTGAAAAATGTGAATATTAAAAGAATAATAAGATGTATATAATAAATTGCATATAGATTAAGTTGGCGTACAAGAAAAGAAGTTGATTTTGGAGTAGTATTACATTTGGGATCAAAATTTCAAATGGAGTCATAAATATAAAAATAAAACACATCTTTTAACTAGCACCACTTATTTTATGTGTTGTTAAAGTGATGGTATTAAAAGCACTTATACTCTGACGTGTTAAAGTTGTAACATAAGATAAGTGGTAGTAACATTTGTTAACCTTATTGATAATGGACTATCTCATCATATATGTTAAGAGAATGATATATGCTTGGTTGACACGTATAATAAAGTGTTGTTAAGCCCTCATTTCTTACATTGACATGTACAAATAGGATTTAATTATGATAATATGTACCATAAACAAAAGAAATTCCAAAATATATGACGAGACATTCTTGTCAGCCAATAATGTCACTTATCCTATGGCATCAAGACCTTCAAGGATGAGGTAGTGTGTGATCTTGCTCCACTTGAAGTCTGCGATGTTCTTTTAGGATAACCATATATGTGGAAATGTCATGCTATTTGTGAGTCTCGGCCCCGCAATATCATTGTTACTTTGGGAGGTCATCTCTACAGGGTACCAGAGGTATCTCCAACTACTGCCACTTCATTGATCTCGAAAAAAAAACTGCAAAGTAATCTCTTAGACCACAAAGTTTTATCTCTTCACGATCCAGTCAGACGGTGAAAAGAAGGTCATTGCAACCACTACAACCTCGTCCCAAGACGTTTATATCTAACAAAAGAATGTCAACAATATTGTAGAGGATCACAAAGAGAATGAGATTCTTCAATATGTTCAACATAGCTCTATTGGCCACAACCCTTTTCAGGTGTTCTTAGGGTTCCAACCATTATCCCCCATTGATAGTCCTCTCACACTCAGACTAAGGCAGATCATGAAGCTAGATCTATTGAATAGATCCAACGCCTCCAACACCTCCAACAGGTTCATGACATCCTTCCAAAGGAAAAGTATAAGAAGGAAATCTACTTCACCAA
The DNA here is from genome assembly GCA_009831015.1 of Picea engelmannii. Taxonomy (NCBI): domain Eukaryota; kingdom Viridiplantae; phylum Streptophyta; class Pinopsida; order Pinales; family Pinaceae; genus Picea; species Picea engelmannii. The sequence goes on along the minus strand of ML781846.1, from coordinate 411,127 downwards.
GGAAAGTGAATCACCAAGGTTTTGATTCAATAGAAGTTTTCCCACCTCTCGAGGGAACTTGACACAATGGGAACCACTGCTTCCTAAGGGGGGAGGAATGATCCAGGTGGATCTTAGTGGCCATCCACCTTTTCCATTGAATCAACATTTCAAGCCTATGGTTATGATAAACCATGATGATGGGGAATGGATTGTAATTCCATCTTAATTTGTTAATTACAAACATCATGTAATGATCTCCTAGTGGTCTTATGTACATGCTTACAACATAGCGTTAATGAAAAAAATTCCATTAGAACTTCGGAGTTAAGCATGCTTGGGCTAGATTAGTATTGAGATGGGTAACTTCCCTAGAAGTCCTAGTGTTTTACATGCCTATAAAATTTTATAAACTTAAACTAATTTATCCCACATGCATCATGGGAATTATTCTCCTCTCAGTCTCTCATATATAATTGATGTGAAAGAGGCCCTTTAAGCATGCAATGGAGTGTGACGTAAATCTTGTTGCGAATGAAGCATAGCCAAAATGTATTTCATTTCAGAGATAAGCTACCCCATTCTCCCATTTTTTGTTCTACAATATTTTCCTCTCTTAGTCATTAATAGAAGTGTTGTTTCACTATATTTCTATGTTTCTCGCAATATCTCTATGTATTTCCTTGTTATATCTTTGTTATACTTTTGTCTTCATGTAATCCTAAAAATAATCTAGATCAGAGCATAGATTTTTCTGGTGCATCTTGAAGAAGCTTGTACCACAAGTAAGAAATGTTATCCCTCCCCATGGAGTAGCTTCAAAAGTCCCAAAACATATACCTAAACTCCACCCCCAACACCGCTTCCATATATGGAATGGGGCTTGGAATCCATTTAGATCCATACAAATAACCCTGTAAATCATTCAAAGAAGAGAAAATAGTAGGTAGAAATCCCACCCAACAACTAATTCGAGAAGTGGGTAGTTATATGGTTAATTCAGGATCACGGATCTAGTTGATCGCTAAGATATTATTCCCCATTCCTCCTCCATATTATTCATGAATGTCGTCTCTTGGAAAATAAGGGGCCTTAACGGAAGGAGTAAACATACACTCCTTAGAAATCATATAATGGAAGAGAACCCAAATATCTTACTTTTGTAAGAAACCAAATGTGCATATGTGGCTGGCTGCAAAATTCATATTAGCATAGTCTTGGTATTGAGGTGATTATGTTAATACTAAATCGAAAGGATCATCAGGGGGGATTATGATTGTTTGGAACCCTCCAAATATAATTATTGATCATTTCTTATGTTGTTTAAATTACATTTATGAATGAATAAATAGATTCAACTTGCTGAAAAACCCTCTAAAATTTGTAGATCCAACAATTTATGTCCGGATTTTAGGAAATAAGCCAAATATATATATGTGTGTGTGTGTGTGTGTGTGTGTGTGTGTGTGTGTGTGTGTGTGTGTGTGTGTGTGTGTACTTTGAATGAATAACAACCAACCTAGATGTACTTAATAGAGATGGGAGATATTCCCAAGAATTTTAATGTGTAACATATGGAAGGAGAGAAACAAAAGAATATTCAAACATTAGTCCTTCACTACTCAACAAATATGGGCCAAAATTCAAGAAAATGTGCAAGAATTCATAGTGTCAGGTACCTACTTGAACAAAGACAACACATTGTCACTTGATGATGAAACCATATTCACAAAATGGAAACTTGGTAGGGCGTAATGAAAAGAAATAAAAGTCCCAATTCATAGAAGGAATCATCATCACCAAGTTTGGAAACTGACAAAGCAAGGAGTTATCAAACTAAACTTTGATGGAGAATCAAAAGATAATCTAGGGAAATCAAATGTGGGAGGGATTATGAGGGATTCAGAGGGTAATATATTGGCCATGTTGACCAGGAAACTAGGGTAGAATACCAATAATGGTGCAAAACGGAAAGGAATCCTTGAAGGTTTATTCATGGCCACAGAGCGGAAGTGCAATGTTTTGGTAGAAAAAGGTGACTCTCTACTAATAATCTCAACTCTTCAATGATTGATCGATGGATCGGACCCAGAAAAGATCTCTTCAAATTGGATAATTTATCATGGTTGGTATCTGATTGCTGAATCAATCAAGAGCTTCCCGATGATTATTCCAAACTAGATGTGATTTAGTACAAATCCAGTGGTGGATTACTTAGGAAACCTAGGCATTCAACAACCACACCACCCTATGGCATGGAAGATTGGGGAATCCACTAACTTTCCTATATTGAAGGAGGCCACGAATCTCAATCATGTCGACACAAGGTCATTAGATCAGGTTCTTGAATTTGGGGCCAGACCTATCACCTGGAGGTATGCCAATACATCTGAGACAATTAGAAGGCCAAAAGATGGGGTAGGTGGCATGACCATGCAAGGAGGGTTTTATGAAGGGTTAGTCGATATGCATGTCAATGACTCCCACCATAATTAATGAGTTTATGGGGGTTCATGTGAGGATGTGGCCAAGAAAAGTGGGATCAATAGAGCATGAGAGGAATCCTAGTCACCGAGCTTATTCTTGCTTCACTCAAGAAAATGAGTGGCAAGTACAGAATGAGAATTGTATTGAGTTATGTGACAAGAAGTTTAGTTATGGGATTTAGAGAGATGGTACTATGAGGAAAAATCTCCCCATAATGAAGCCTTGGTTAGAAAGAAGGAAAATACCTTTCCCAGACGGAGTCTAGATGTGGTGTTATAACAAGAGCTATCACCACGCTTTTGGCTAAATTTTGGAAAAAATGAGTACTTTAGACTGACTTAGATGGAAGTAGGATCCTGAATTTCAACGCCTTGGGGACTAGTTGTGGTGGTGGAAAATTACAAGGGCCAGCCAATGGTTCTCTCCTCCTATAAAAATAGAAAGTGACACTACATGGAACGGGGACTTTGGAATGACTTCGCATAATTTCATGGATTCTAACCAGAGAAGAAGAATGAAAAGAATAAATTTGGAGGTAAGGTGGTAGAGTTATCTTGAAAGAAGAAGTAAGGATTTACGTTAGGTGTCGATCATTCCTAGAAAGAGTCAAAATATGTCCAGAAATGGCATGTGAGATTCTAGCGAGAAGGGAAAACAAACAAAGACTTCTCTCCCCTAGGGTCCATACAATCGTACTAGGGCGGCATGGATGGATGGAATGAAATTTAAAAATCTATGCTCATATTAGGAGAAGAAGATGAAGAAATAGATAGAAGAAGCGATCAGGCGGCATCATCACTCTACCTCCAACACATGCATTGTCAGAGAAGTTAAAGTATGGGTTGAGGATACAGAATTTTAAAAAAACAGGGAAACAAAGTGCTTTAAGATGGTTGAAACCTATTGGATCATGAAGGAAATGGTGGCTCAAGTGGTGGAGAAAGTCAAGATAGATAATGAGAATACCCTCTAGTAAATTAATCTGTTGGAAGGTAAATTTGACCTCTTCTATCTTTCTCAGTTCGACATCAAATTCTGGGTTAGAAATGTGACTTAGAATCAGGACAACTCCCCGAGCATGTATAGGAATCCAAGCCCTCCAAGGTCGTGCAAGTGCCCAATTCAAGTCAAGGATGAATCATTGCCTTATGCATCTACTGGGGAAGTCAAGAAGGAAAAATATCATCTCAACACTCCAGACAAATTTGGAACTTGAATCTTCGGGTTTCGCTCTGCTCGCGTTTTTCTCTATTGTTTTCGCTTTGCATGGGATTAGGTAGTTTAGTGGTAGTCTATTTTTCTTCAGGAGTTTAAAATGATATCCTTTTGAATATGGTTAGTCAAGTCTCTAGAATGTTTAGACTCACTCCCTATGATGTTGAGGGCTTTGGTTTCCATTTTGGGAGAACCTCACTAACTCCTACCATGTCGTTGGTTTGGCTATTATTTTTGGCTTATATCTTATGGACTTGTTGATCTTTCTGGCATGGGTTCTGGTTTCCTTTTTGGAAGACCCCCGTTATCTTGCATGTACTTTATTATTCATATTTAGAAATATAAATACTTTATTTTTCGTTTAAAAAAAAAAAAAACTAGCCTAGATCCATCTTAACTCCATATCTATCAAGCTTCGAGAGGGATCAAATATTTTGAGGTGCAAACCTTTTTAAGAGTGAAAAACTTAAGGAAAGGTTAAAGGTTTTCACCTAGAGAGATTTTATCTCTATCATCCCTTGACGGCGTCAGAGTTAAGATGGATCTAGGATCATGTATTATTCACATAGTTAAAAATTATTAGAATTCAATTACTAGGTTTTCAATCATAAACATGCAATAAGTTCACAAATCACGAGTTTGTAAATAACTCAATTTATTTATTTATTTATTTATATTATTCAAATAAATAATTTCCAAGCACTAAATTATATAAATATTTAGTTTGTAAACAACTCAATTCTTTTTTATTTTTATTTTTTATATTATTGTCACTTCAAATAAATAAATTCTCATTAGAAAATTATTTTTAAAATATAATTAAAGAAATGCACTTTTGTTTTATTATAATTTAAGGGTCTTTATTAAAGTAAGTTGAATTGAAATTGAATAATTGAATTGTATTTTTTCTAATAGATATTAGTAAATTGATTGTGAAATTAAAAGATATTAGTGGCATTAAGAGGTTTTGATCACTAGGTATGTATTGCAAGGCCTTGGACATGGTCAAATAAGGAAACATTTACCTTAGGCCCTAAATGAAGCTTTCAATTAGACACGGCCAATGATGAAACCTAAAATAACTACACAGACTCATGAGGGTATTCATAGCGTCATGTGTGGATATCAACACAATTAAGTGGTTGTAATCACCGGGGATGGTATAGGGGGCCTTGACATGGTCAATGAAAGAAATTCGAGTCTAGAAATTAATAAAAGCTGCTAGGAACCCAAGGATAATAACATTGTGGAAAAGAACCACATAATACCTCTCAATGGGATCGTTGACATTGGATATGGATATGGAAATGGAGGGGATAGGGACATTTGTATCGCTAGATATGGGTCTTATGTCCTTTGACATGGTTGAGGCAGGAAACTATGACATTGGGCCCTAAATAAATAATCTAATCATCTAGGGTAAAGAAAAATTCATCAAACCACCACATAGGATGTCTTAATGTTGTCCTTGGCCAATGATTGGGGATATTGTTTCCATTAAGACGTTTTGAGCATTAGAGATGGGTCTGAAGGCCTTGGACATGGTCAAGGGAGGAATCCCTTGAGCCTTAATCCCTAAAGAAATATTATAGTCATCTATAACAAAAAAGGATTCCTTGAACCACCACACATTACCTACCGAGGGTATCCTTCACCTCCAAGTCAGGAAATTGATGACATTGGGAGGTTTTCCATGGTATGTATGGGTATTTCATTTGATAACATCGTTGAGGGAGGAAATTTGGGCCTTAGGATATAAAGGAATATTCTACGAATTATGGACCAAGAACAACATATCAAACAACCACACTTGACCTTTGTCTGGGGACATCTATGACATGAGGAAATTTATAGTACCAAGCATAGGTATCATGGAGATAAATGTGGTTGAGGGATCCATCTCAAGAAAAAGGTCATAAGGGAAGCTTATAAACATCTAGGGATAAGAATGATGACTCAAGCTTCCATATAGTTCCTCTCAGGGGTATCCTTGTCTTTTAAATGGGCATGTTATCACGTTTAAGAGATTTTGAGAACTAGGCATTGGTCTTGAGGCCATAAAGATGGTTGGGGGTGAAAACATAGGGATTGGACCCTCAAGTAATCTTATAGGAATTCATTTCTATCACCAACATGTTGAATCAACACACTTGACGTCTTGAGGGTATAATTTCCTCCTAGTTGTGATATAGATGTTGTTAATATGTTTTGGATACTACGTATGAGTCTTAGGGACATTTACATTGTTTAGGGAGGAAACTTAGGCCTTATAACCTTAAGGAATATTTTAATCATTTTAGTTTGATAATGATTCCACAAACCACAAAACACGATTTCACAACCATATCCTTGGCATCTAAATGGGGTTATTCATTATATTAAGAAATTTTGAATGCTAAGTATTGGTCTTAGGGTCTTGGACATAGATGGATGAGAAAAACAAAGCCTTAAAAAATAAATGAATATTATTGGAACCCAAGCCCAAGAATGAGGTTGTGAACCAAAACACATGACCTCTCGAGGGGATATTTTGTCTCCAAGTGGGGATATGGGAACCATTATGAGTTTTCTAGAACAATGTATGGGTTTCATAGATTTAACATGCTCAAAGGAGGGCACTTTGGCCTTAGTCATTAAAGGAATATTTTTTTCATATAGGGCTAAACAAATGTTTTTGATGTAACACACATGACCACCCAAAGAGATCCTTTGTCTATGAGTAGTAGTTTTGGATCAATTACATTTTTTTTGGAACTAGGTATCAATATTGAGTCCTTAAACGAGTTGAAGAGATGAAGCTTGGGAATTAGGTGTAATATGTATATTTTAGGGATTAAGTGACATGAAAGAGGCCTTGAATGACCAAACATGACTTCTTTGTGGTATATTTAACCTTTGCGTGGCCATATGCGAACCATTTTAAGGTTTTGAGTGCCAATGATGGGCCATAAGGACATGGACATGGTAAAAAAAGGAAACTGAATCATTATGACATACATTAAGATTATAGGAATCCATATCCGAGAACAATTCCTTCAATAGCCAAACCTAACTACTTGAGAGTATCATCTACCTCTGAGTTGGGATATTGACACCATTAGGCTCTAAATTTAGCTTCTAGGTATCATCATTCATAATTGACACCTTAAAACAACATACATGAACTATGAAGGACATGTTTAGCCATCGAGTGGATATATCGACACCATTAGGAGTTTTTGAATACTAGGTATAGGTTTTGGAGTTTTATACATGGTTGCGAGAGGAAAATTGATCCTTATGCCTTGAATGAAGCTTGTAGGAATCCAAGGCCAAGAAAAACAAGTTGAACCACCATAAATGATCCTTTTAGGATATTCTTATCCTTTGAGTGGGGATATTTTTGACATTAAGAGGTTTTTAGTACTAAGTGTGGCTCTTATAGACCTAGACATGATGGAGGTAAGTAACCCAATCCCTAGGCCCTCAAAGAAAAATTTAAACATATGGGACCTATAAATGTTTCACACGAACTTGGATAGTAGAAAATGAACACAGAAAGCTTGCTAGAGAGAAGAGAACAAAGTAGAATGAAATAATCATATTAACTGAATGAGTAATGGTAAAAATACACATGATGTACTCTACACGAGAAAACAAATTCACCATAGTAGTGATCTACATAGATCTAGACACTCACTGATAGATACTAGAGTGAAATGCCACCTAGTCCTAGTTAACTGACCATAAAATCATCAATTAACTAACAAATCACTAGTGGAGTGAGGACATAATCACGAATTCACATGTGTGGCACCTTATTGGTTTTGATTCGACGGTAAGTACGCACTCATGGTGATGATACCAAGGTATGCATGCAAAACTTGGTGATAATAAAAAGGTTTCCATGCAATAATCCACTTCACTAGTCTAACTATGGTTTAACTAACTCAAGACTAAAGAGGATGTGGCACCCTCATCTAGGGGAGAATATCTCTAACCAGGGGTGCCATCAACATAGATTAAAACCCCTGGATGGGTGCTCAAGAATTGAACCAAATGGTTACCCATCCTCGAGGATGACATCGAGCGTGGATCCTATGGGACAAGAACTCAAATAATGGGAGGACCCTCAAACTAGCCAATCACCTCATCATTTAAGGACCCTCAGGAAGGTTGGAATGAGCATATAGGTGGGCATCGACAAAGCCCAATCCAATTCTAGAAGATTTTGACAACAAGACCTTCCAGCCAATACTCATCCACAACAACTAAAGCAAGGAATTCACCCCGAGATAGATGGAATGGGAAGCCATGTGAGCTCCCATGATTCCTTGGGCCCAACACTGGAATAAAGGTACAATAATAAATTCTACCTGGATAGTGCTCCAAATGATATTAACTACCCATCCTCTCGATGAGCAGATATATTCTCCCCTCATGATCCTTTTTATCTATGTTAAGCTGTATAATAAGAACTATGGATGTTGTACTTTTCCATAATTTGATGCGTGATGTGCAAATAGTGAATTCAACTCATCACAATAGGTCCCTCCTAGCCATAGTCAGTGACTGGTAGTTTGAGCCCTTTATTTTGATCCTATATCACCCTTTGTTCTGAGATCTCGTCCTCGATACCATGTCACTCCAACATTGTAATATCCCTAGGCTGAACCGAATTGTAGATGTAAATGAAAATGTACTTAATATGGTGAGTTGTTTGATATAATTTTGTATGCACCTTTCATGGCATAGTGCGAGCATGTACTGCACAGTAAAATGATGAAGTGTGCACATTCCAGGATACCACAGGCAACAACTTAAGCGCACACGATTTTGAGGCCAGAGAGCCTTTTTGTATATATTGTGTTTTATAGGCTAGTGAGCCAATTATTATAAGCTAGGAGGCTTATGTTTGTATTAGGCTAGAGAGCCTAGATGCTAAAGGCTAGTGCACCTATTTTGTATATGTCTCATCATTAATATAAAATACATCGATGTGCGCATATTGACCATGATATAAGAGTATGGGGGACTAAACTCCACTAGTTGGGGACGGGGGGGCTAAAAGTTAAGGAAAAGGGGCTAAGCTAGGGAGCTTAAGCCAAAATGGAATATTATATTAATATTTATTATGTATAAAGTATGGATAATTATTTTATCCTTAGTTCTAAAGATGGGGAAAAGTGGGCCAAAGTAGCTCCCAACATGACAAGTGTCAAGTTGGGAACATGCATACTTATAGTTTGGAATTAGTTCATTTTCCCATTCCTTCCATCATTAAGTCAACCATTTAGCCATTCAATGATCATTCACTCACCCAGTCAGTTGTCCTCTGTACCTTCGCATCATTGCACTTGAACCTGTATCTGTAACCATACATGTTTGTGTACTTTGTTAGCTTTGGAGATGGACGAAAAAAGTAGGTTGTCAGGCCCATGGAATACTGAAGAGGTGGGTTGTCAGGCTTGTGAGAAATTTCTCTTTGGGTGAGAGAATTGATGGGGATTTATTCCTGAAGGTGATAAACTATAGCTACAGGGATCTGAGACTTCCTGTTCGGCCTGTTGTTGAAGCCCAAAAAGGAAATGGGGCAGTCGAAGGACTGCTGAGAAGAGAAGGGGCACACTTCCTGGGGTGGGACATGCATGTGGGGAATGAGGGAGTGTAGGTTGTTAGTTTGAGTTGGCACCTGTGACAGAGTATTTCCTGTTGTCTATGATCCATTAGCCTGGTTAGGAATCCCTTTACTCGGGTGGAGTTTAGTCCCAACTCGGGGGTGACCCACTACTGAGAGTGATGAGAAGTGTGGTCTAAGGCTGGGAGGTTCATGGAAGGTTTGCATGCAGTTGGTGATATTCTTAGAAAGATAAGTGTCAACTGTGTGATAAATTTACATGATGAATTATTATTTACGTGTTTATTTTTATGGTTTTTTTCTACGTATGGTTTATAATTGTCTTTATATTTATGGGTATTTCCTGTATATGATGCATGTATATTTTTACTATTATTTCAGTATGAATCCGTGCATTTATAAAATGTATTTGTGTGTTTATGTTTTATATATAAAGTTCTGCAAGAGTTCTATGTGTATATGTTTTAATTGCATGCAGTTCGAAAAATTTATGTGGTATAACTCAGTTGGATGTTAGGTATGTTACAGTATGTTGAGCAGAGAATAAAGGCATTTTCTGGAGTAGCATGGCCCAGCCTGGGTGGCTGGGGAATCTACAGACATGGTTATGCTCGAGGTTATCATCACAACTTTGGGGCACTTGCAGCTTCCTCCTCACGTCATTGGGAAGAGGGAAGACTATACTCCCAAGTACCACAGAAGGCTTACAATGCGGCTAGAAACTATGAGAGAAACACTCCCCATCTCTTTCAGAGAAATATGGATGAATTCAAAGTTACAGTCAACTTAGAATAGGGCATGACCACAGATTGTGAAGTGGTTCAAACTACAATTCATTGGGTTGCAGATGTAGGTCACACAAGAGGAAGGGAGACTCATTACTGGAATGCAGTAAAATTATACTCGCATATAAATACCTTCATGGGAAAATTTCTTCAAAAAAGGGAGGATTTCCAAAACATAGTCCAACTTCAGCTCGATGGTCTTCATTTGATGATCAAAGAGATTTTAGCTCATCTTCCACCTACTTGAAACAATCTAAAAATTCTATTAGCATCTCGTCACTAGCAATCTAGACATGAAAATTCTTAGAAATAAAATCCACCGGATATCTCAATCGAGCCCTCGACCCCTTGAATTTGGGTACCCTTGAAGTCTCTTTCATTAAAATGATAGATAAAAATAGGCATAGGTTTGTTAAATATTTCCAAAATCATAGGAGACTATCTCTGGAACCCCAAGTTTTTGAAGTGTTTTGGACAAATTAAAAACAATATATATGGTTGGTGGATATTCTCCTTTGTTGTTGGTCTGGTTTCCCAAGTGGAAGGAGAGAAACAAAGCTCTTTTGTCTGTATGATTTTTTGAAAAATTACTAGAATTATGATTGTGAACTTACAAAAAAAAGCATATACTAGTCAACCTAAGAAAATAAATATTAGGAGATTATATAATATCTCCAATAGGACCAAGAACGATACACAGAGCCACCATGCATGACCTATTTAAGGAATCCTTTTATTTTGAGTAGGGATATGGGTACCATTAGATTTTTTTGATCACTAAATATGTTTTTGAGGGATCTGGAAATGGTTAGGAGATGACACTTGGGTCTTATACCATAAAGGAAGCTTCTACGCATCCAAGGATAATAAGAATGCCTCTAAAAATGGCACATGGCCTCCCAAGAATATCCTTTAGATATGACGATGGATATAAATTCCAATAGGTTGTTTTCATAATTATTCAGGGCCTTAAACATGATATGAGGAGAAATACCATGCATTAGGTCCTAATGGATGATTTTAGGCATCTAGGACCATTAATGATGAATCAAGTCATCACACATGACCTCTCAAGGGTATCCTTGTGTTATAATCAATTTTTCCACCATATGACTTATGAGGATGCTATTGGATGTTATGAGGATGAAATTACATAATTGAGTAAAAATATCTTAATTATTTCACAAGGAATAATTATTTATTAGAATTTCATAATTATGAAATAAGAATTAATTCAAAATTGAGAAGGAAATTCATAGTGAATTGGAAAAATATCATAATTGAGAATGGAACTTGAGAAAAAAAATCATAATAGACAAAAAAATCATAATGGGTTTGCAAAAGCTCATAATTGACCATGGAACTTATGCATGCCTTGTAATTTCTTAGTTCACATTCCATCAACCCTATATATCACTAGTATCCACGTAATTCACATGCCATGAATCCTACATCCAAGCTCTTCTAAATTCCTATAACAAGAGACCAAATCAAGGAGATGAGGGGATCTAGAGTTTGAGAGTCATTATGTTGGCAGAGAGAAATCAAGAGTGGCAAAGAAAGGAAATCTAAGAGATTGGAGCCAGAAGGTACCTCAATATTCTCTAGAGAACACATGTTATGTTGTACTTTCCTATTCTTAATATATAGATTTATGGTGTTTTTCCCCTCCAATTGGTGTGATCTATGTTATTGCATAAGTTATATTGGTAGATATAATTTCATATCGAGAGAATTAAATTAGATCTATTTGTAAACTAGATTTCTTTCATTCTAATCAAGGTTGAGAAGGGTACATGAAATTATAAGTGTGTGCATGAAATATATTGAAGGAAATGGGTTGAAGACTTGGAGGTGCATCAATTTATATATGATAATACAACCATTGGGTAGAGGTAAGACTCATTATCCTCTTTTATTAGTATAGATTGAACCTACAATATAGATCTATAGGAAAACCCATTAGGTTCTATTTTTAATATGTCATTGATATCTACTAGATTAGTGAGATGGATCATCTATCTATAGGATATTTTCCTCTACAACAGAAATGGTGATTCCAAAGGGGAATACTTTTGTTTCCTTCCTTGGTTTTTAAGGTGGTTTCCTTTAAAAGAGTGAAAACGAGGGTGGCATCCTTTAGATCAAATTATATAACTTTATGTATGGAATATAAACTATATATATATATATGAGTTCCTCGCAAAACATTCTCCTAATTAAAAAAAATAAATCATCCAAATGAGAATCTAGAAAGTGAAATTATCGTTGATTTAAAATCAACAATTTTATTGTTTTCTGGTGACAATCATGTGGACTATCTGTCTTATATCTTATGATAGATAACTCATAGTTCCACTCAAGTAATTCCTTTAGTTAGAGGATTTATTGATATATATTTTGAGATATTATATGATATGTCTTTGATAAAAATAGAGTGCACTACAACCCCTATAAACTTTCACTCATAAACTCTAGATGAACTTTCATTTGTTTTGGATTGCTAGTAATGACCTTGTAAAAACTGTGCTACTTTTCATTTTAAAATCTAATTGTGCATTAAATTGTATTTTTAATTTACATATCAATTGAAATATATATATATATATATATATATATATATATATATATATATATATATTGGAACATCAAGCATTGATGGTTCATCACACTTCTCTTGGATTCATTTGGTTGGGTGGTTAGCCTACATAGATACAGTCAGTTGAGAGATCGACTGTATCTCTACATGAGTCAGGCGATAGTCAATAAATTTTTTAGTCATATAGTCAACTAGAAGTCAATGATAATCACGTTGTGGATCAACCAACCCAACAATTGAATAGAAGTTGGAGAAATAGTCAGTCGGGTTGAAAATCCTTGTTGGGCTGACTAGACAACATGGATTTGTTGTATTCAAATCTAAAAACCAATGATTACATGTGGAAACGATATTCTCAATTACAAGGAAAGTGGTTATACCTTGAGGCTATAAAAAACATACCCCATGGGTCATTATAATCAAGCAATAGTACATGTGGATCATGTGTATCAAGATGTTCAATAAGCATTGTTTTGTTCTGATCATAGTTTTCTATGCTTAAGTGTTGTAACATTGTTTTTAGACACCACCTTTGTTTGTTTTGTAATAATTTCCTCCCTAATCCCGAACATGTTATCAAATACAATGGTTTAAGACCTTTTCGATTTGGATCTATTGTGTGATTGACTTTAGATGCTGGTTTTCCAATTGGAACTTATTGAAATAGAAATTTTCTATCTAGATATCGAATGTCTTCAAGTATTGATCTTGTTATTCTCAAAGGATAAAATTACATAGTATGGGAACCATACATGGAAACCCTACTGAAGAGTAAAGGACTATGGTAGTATACAAAGACTGTGATTATAGATCTAACAAACAATCAAGCGAAGTTAGTTGTTGATAGAAACATAAATGAGGCTATGGGGGTCATCATGACCTATATCTCATGGGATATTTGATTTCACATCAATGTAATCGAATTCCCTCATTAATTCTTGAATAATTTGAAGTACTTGTTCAACAGATTCGAAAAAATCCATGCCATGCAGTTGGAGAGAAAGTTGATCTCTCTTAATCCTCATCTTTTTGATAGAATAGATGAGTATTTGGCATGTTTAAAGGAACTCTAATTGAAATTGGGAGAATGTGGAAAGAATTATCATAAGAAATATGAAAAGTGCATCACGTTGGTCCTAATGAATTTGAGAACACCATTCGACGTGTTCGTGTCAAATTTCTGCACCAATTCAAATGCATGAAAGGAATATGGTAAGGAATACACCTTTGAAGATTTATATTCCCTTTTGATTATTGATCAACACAAACTACCTAAAGAAGAAAAGGTTGGTGGTAAACACCAAGACCACTTTATCAAGGGAAAGGGCAATTCAAATTAGAAGGAGAGATTACAGTTTGTTACCTATACATAGAGACTCGGATGCCACGACCAAAAACCGAAGGGGAAAATAGATTCACCCCAACCAAGTCAAAATAATAATGTGTCATTATTATGGAAAGACTTGACATGAAGAAAAGGTCTTCTATAAGAAGAGAGATTATTTAAAGGAGAAGGTTAAAATCCTTGAAGGAAACATGTTCATTGTTCACCAACCCACTGATAATTTCACCTTCTAAGTCAGAAATTCTTGAGCCTTTCTATCTCACTCTACGCAAAATGAATGGGTAGTTCACTCTAGGTGCACTTGTCACATGGATAAGGATTATTCCTTGTGCACATAATTGGATGAATCCAAGGAGAGGAATATTTATGTTGCTAATGATTTTGCTATGGATATTGTTGTTCAGGGTATTGTTACTTGTTGACATGGGAGGATTTTCAACATCTATCATGTGCCAAACCTCAATGCAAATATGTTGTCTATTGGTTAGTTGAAATAACTATGTAATGTTGTGGAATTTTGGCTAGATTGGTTCTATGTTCATGATTTGAATAAGGGTCAATCGATTTTCGTTGGATTGTTTCTCGACCAAAAGGATATTTTGTATAAATTGTGTGAAAAGACTAGAGCTAATAGTGAATATACTTCTCATGTTTCTCATACCCATGAGAGAAGTTAAAATTGGAATGAACGACTCAAACACCTGAATTTTCAAGTTTTGCAGTCAATGGAAACTCAGAGCATGGTTATTAGTTTACCTAAAGTGTTTCCCCTTGAAGGAGCCTATAAAGGATGTGTTGTTGGAAAGCATCATTAGGCACCATTTCACTATGGAAAAGCATGGTGATCATAAAACCTCTTGGATATGTTTCACAGTGATGTATGCTACATCAATAGACCTTCCCTCACAGGCGTAAGGTATATTTTGACTTTTATTGATGATATCTCTCATTCCACATGGGTTTATTTTCTGAAGAAAAGGAATCTTGTATTTGAAAAGTTGAAAGTGTTTAGAGCCTTTGTTGAAAAGCAATTTGGACAACCCATCAAATTCCTAAGATAAAAAAAATGGTGGTGAGTATTTAATTTGAACATTTGAAGAATACCTAGTTTGATCTGGTATTCACTAGAAGTGTCCAGTTCCTCACACACCTTAACATAATGACATTGCATAATGCAAGAATTGGTCATTAGTAGAAATGGGTAGATGTATTTTGTAGGCTAAATATCTTCACACTTGCTTCTGGGCTAAAGAAATATAATGTGAAAACTATCTACTCAATCACATATCGACTCGAGTTGTTCCTTTAGTGAATCCATTCAAATAATGGTTTGGAAAGAAGTGTTCAATTAGCCACCTTTATGTATTTGTATGTGTTTCCTAGGATCATATTTTTGATGATTGTAGAAAGGAGTTCGATGCAAAGAGTCATGCTTGCATCATGATGGGATACTGTGAAGAGTCAAAATCCTATAAACTATTTGATCCTATCAAATGATAAATCATTATTAGACGAAATGTATGGTTTGATAAGTGGTCCTCTAGCATAAAGTTGTTGAATGCATCTTATGGATTTTTGTATGATTATCCCTCTGATGTCATTCCCAACTCTAGTTCTCTTATTCTCTTTTTAGGACATTCGACTAGACATTTGAACTATGTTCTTGTTTCAACTAGGCCATTGACCTATGAGTAGATTATTCCATTAATATCTATTTCGCCTGGTCCACCATATCCATCGAATGATATTATTATGACTTATTATCGACCTTCTATAGTGAAAAATTGTTCACATATTTATTGTCTATCCAGATGGGTTTCCAAGAAAATTGAAGTTGTTGGATATGATGTCAATGATATTTCCTCTAGAATACAAACTTGAAGTCAGAAGAAACATGCCAACATTGCATTGATGACTCAAGTACTTCAAATTTATCATCCTATTTCCTAATCATATGCTCAAGGATGACCTGAATAGGAATAGGCTATGTAGAGAGAAATTGATTTTTTATTAAAGAATCACACTTGGGACTTAGTTCCCTAACCATAAGGAAAGAACATTTCCAAGTGTTGATGGTTCTACATGACCAAATTTAACTTCAAATTTTTTGTTGAGTGACATAAAGAATGCATAGTTGCAAAGGGATTTTCTTAATAAGAAGGCATCGACTACACATATACATTTTTCCCTTGTCAAAAATATGAGTTGTATTTGACTAATTCTTTCCCTTACTGTTATAGATTTAATTTCCACCGTATAGGCCAAAGAGGAAGCCATCATAGGATATAGGCCAGAATACATCTCTTTCCCAAGGATTGCCTTTTTTTATATAGATATTTGAGGAGTCTTGGGAGAGGCTTATATATATTCTATATGGCACTATAGGCTTTAATGACGTGAGTTCCTAGGCCTTTTCCATGAATACCCAACACATCCCCTGCCTATCACCTCGTAACTCCTAGATTCTAGAAGTTTAGCAGTGCCTCACATATTGAGCCACTAGTGATAAGAAAGGCCTCATTTATTGTCTACTAGGTGGCCCATGACGATGCCAAAAAGGGATCTAAAATGGGTCACCAATTCTATTATGGGATAAAAATCTCACATGGAACTCACTGGTTGGACAATAATATCTCCCTAGGATATGCCCTTGATCTTAGACAGAAAGGGGTTTAGACTTCTATGGTTTCCTAGATCTAGAGAAAAAAATTTCTTTTATACCAAAGAAAGGTATATTAGCATACCTATAATATAAAGGTTGTTCTTGTGTATCCTGGCTAGTGTAGATATGAAGTTCCAGCTCTAGCTCTTGTCACCTACTTCTTATACAAAAGAAACAAACACTACCAATCTTCTTCTTCCTCTAGTGTTAGAAATAATCAAAATGCCTTAGATGCAATTTGATTTATCATTAATACAATAAAACCCAAACATCTTGCATAATCAACAAACTTTTTTGGGGAAAACCATTGATATATTCATTAACATGAAGAAATTACATTAATTCACACCTTGAACATTAATTCTTTCCTCCTAGTTCCAAGTTCTTGATGCTCCTCCTTAGACTCTTGAGCTTCTCTCCCTATTTTGAAATCATAACAACCCTAGAAATCTTCTCTCTGTATCCTTTATTTGACAAATTCCTATATGATTTTATAATAGATTGGATATAGGCCTCATGACATGTGAAATAGGTGGATACAAGTCACGGATAACTTGATAACATGTGAAGCAATTATAATTCATGTATAGGCTTGATGGCATGTGCTCTAAGAAATTACAAGTCATGCACAAGTTTCATGCTTAATTATGATCTTTTTCCAACCTATTACGAAATTTTTCTCTATTATGAGTTTTTTTGCTCAAGTTTCATGCTCAATTATGATCTTTTTCCATCTCACTATGAACTTTATTTTCAATTATGAGTTTAGTCTCAATTATGAAATAATTCTTATTTCAAAATTATGAAATTGTGACAAAATAATTGTTTCCTTGTGAAATCATTATGAGAATTTTACTCAATTATGTAAATCAAGTATGCTCAGTCTCCTTCATGGTTTAGCAAGCATGAAATAATTACATAAGTAAGATTGGTTCCTTTTCATGTCATTTTACGAGTCCAAAAAAAGAGATAAAAGTATACTTGTGGGGATATAATGAGTGTCTTAATGACATGCTCTTATTTTCCAAGCGCATGGAATGAAACTAAGAAATGAGGAATGAAAATGGTATTGGCAAGTGATATCCACTCTTAGCAGTTGTTCTCTCTCTTAGTAGATGGACGAAAAACATAGGCCAAATAATGCAAGAGGCGGATGGTCTAGGCTATTGCAATAGTGGTAAGTGGGATATGAGAAAACAACAGTGAAATGGTGGGAAGCATGATGCAAGGAGAAAATTGATAGGATACCATTAACCAACAATAAAAATGTTCGAGAACCCCCACATGATATGGCCATGTTGGCAGTGCAACATATTTTTAACTTTTTATATCAAATAAATGATCTATGTAGCTGCCTAACTGGAGTCGTTCATTTTTTTGTTCTTCATAAGCAATTTACGAAATGACATTTGTAAGTTTTCGGTTTTTCCTAGCATTTTTTGTTTTCATGCTTCGTTCATGACTGAAAGAATGAAAACGAAGCATTAAAACTTGCGACTGTGTCACCACTCTATTTGAAAGGTTTATGAAAGACAAAATTGCTCTACAGTTTTCATTAATGAAGCCTTGTTCCTTGCTATGAAGATTATTCTCTTTGTTTTAATTCCTCCAATGTCAAGCATGCTTATGGATTGTTGTTGGTATAAAAAAAGGACCTTTTAATTTGAGCATTGATATGTTTTTATATGGTTCTTAGTCATATGTTTCCTCATCACTAGGTTTTGGTTTACAAGTTTCACTCTCCCAAACTTTATGACCGAACCCACTATGTTGTGCACTCATTTTTATTTTAATGCTCTGGTCGTGGTTTTTACTTTATGAGTGGTGGAAATACGATTACAGTCAGCCCATCATTTCAAATCTTGGTCTCGGGCTTTGCAACACCCCTCACATTCATTTCAAACAATTCCTATATTTTTGTTATGAATTTTTTGCTCATACGCCACAGACTGTTGATGATTTTCGGGCCTAGAGTATACCTCTTGTCTCCTCTTACAAACCCTCCATACGCATTGTTTGGGTGATTTCTTGTAGATGTTGAAATGGCTCCGGTTGTTAGAGTCAAACCTAACGACACTCAGACCTTGCTCCTATGTGATGATGCCAGAGAGGATCTTGAGGGTAACAGTTGGCGCATTTTCCTTGAAAAGTTCTAGGGTTTCAACCTACAGACTTCTCAAGAATTCGCTCTCTCATTCGATGGATGTAGAGCTAAGGTGGGGGACATTCAACTTGAATTCATAGAAGACTTTTTAATCCAAGCAATAAGACTCCCCACGAGCAGGCAGAGGTGGTTCAAGAATGCTAAGGTAGAAGAGGTTCCATGGACTCTCTTATTTACATCTCAGAAGATCAATGGCTATGACAAAGTTATACCAGTATCCTTATTGAAAGCCCGATGGCATGGTCGGCTTGTAGTGTTGAAACAATTTGTCACTTGTGAAGGCCGTTTTGGTTTAGTGTTTGTTTATCACTTGCATCTGCTCATGAATTTCATAGGGTTTCCTTTAAACATGCCTTATTATCTATGGAGGAGCCTTTACAAATTGGCTAAAAGGTATAAAAAGAAACGTTTGGATTCGAGTCGTTTCCACCATGGTTTAATAAGAATTATGCTTGTACATCAATTAAAGTTGTTGAACGATGATTAGGATTCATTTTTAACCAGAAATGGTTTCATTAACCCCAACACTGAAGAGGTTGATAAGCATGTGATTAAGGAAACCATAATCTATCCTACAACGCTCTCCTCATCTACCTAGGCCTATGTTATGGCCACCCACAGTAAGCCTTTACCCAACCCGAAAGTTACTAAGCAGGCCCATGATCAAGTTGCACAACCTAATGACTCTGTCAAAAATTCAAAAAGTCCTACAGGCAAGACGTCTAAAGGTGATGTTGATTTGGGTTTTCAAAATAAGAGAGTTGGAAGGTTGATTTTGAGGAAGCTCTGAAACAAGTCAAACCCTCATGTGAACTCGATCAAGATGATTGAGATCCATGAGAGTTCAGATTCTGAAATTGATAGATTTCTTGCTGAAGAAGACCCTCTTTCTTTTCAAACAGACCTCGATCAACCTTACAACTTCGTAGATAATCTATCGCCTTGTCTGAAACATAGTGAAGGGTTTCCTGGTATTAAATTCGGTAACAAATCTACAGTCCATGTTGGGGACATTCTGGTGCACAACCATGGGAATTCTTGAGTGATTGTCGCACAGCCACGGTGTGAAGCTTGCTTATTCTGGATCGACAAGTACTACACTGATATACCCATTCTACAGTCATAGATAAAATCCCTTAATGACCAAGTCGACCCATTAAAGAATGAAATTCGTAGCCTCCAGTTTGTCATTCAGAAACAAGGGAAACATATGAAAACTACAGGGAATGTGATATTAAAAAATGTTGAGACTGCAACAACAATAATAAATTCTGAGATCATCTGATATGGTTTGATTTTATAGTTAGAGGTAAGATCTCTTTTATCTTGAAATAGGGTTATTCATTAAATAAATTAGATTTCTTTGTTTATTAAATAAATTAGATTATTTTATTGAATAGATTATATTTCATTTAAAAAAAAAATAGACTAGCTACAGAATCAGTAGATTCTGTAGCTAGTCTTTTTCTAATTCGAAATTTGCAAAATTATGGTTAAATATGTATCGAAATTTCTCTATTTTATCTTTTCTTTTCAGGATATCTAGGAGTTCATGGTGACCAAGTAATCTGAAATATGTTTGGGGCTTGTTATCCATGTCTATGATCCTTTTTGTATAAATAGTAATAAACTTTTTTTAGCTTTAGAAGATTTAGTATGATCTGGGTGGTTATATCCCCCTCTCTATTTTTGTAATCAATATTTGATCTCAGAAGATGAGACAGTTACCTTTCTAAAGGCTTTAAAAACTCATTATTTTTTGTAACTAGGACATCCTGGCCTGGGGTTAATTGTGGACAGCTTATACACGAATTTGGACAGAACATATGTTTACATTTATGCTTTAGCTATCTGTAAATATTTTTGTTGTCTATGGTTTGTTTATATTGGTAATTCGATAATTATTGATAGCTTTTGTATTCACTAATTATTATGTCATCAAGATAATTTCTTTCATACAATCCACAATTTTATGCTTCAGTTATATGAAAATAGTGATTGATCATTCAATTCAAATGATAAGGTTTATCTTAATCTTGTTGAATGATTAAAAGCAGGTGTTACAATTAGATTTATCTTATGTATAATCTCCTACAGTCATAAATATCACAGTTATTATCTGCATCTTTTCGTACTATCATTAAAATCTAGTAGTCGATGTACTATTTGGCATTTATTTCAAACAGCGTAAAAATTTCACAGTAGATTTATCTCGTGGACAGACTGGATGGACGATTCATGATCATACAAACGATGGATGCATGCTAATCAAATCATTAATAGGTTAGTTTGTTCTCTTTGTTTGTTTGTTTACTTTTGAAACTCGTGTATGTGATCTGGTTTTCACTGTCTACATATTCTTCTTCCATAGTATGTTTGATATTTAATTTTATAGATACATAGAGATAAAAATCAAAACAAAACAAATAGTTTATTTTGTTTTCTTTATCTATATTTAATGAAAAGAACCACCTTTTCATTGATTTCCATGAGTTCAGATTAAAACTCAAAAATTGTATAACATGTACATAGATTAGAGAAACAGATCTATTGTGTAAATATTATTTAAAATAGTTATATACATACGTGTACATTTATATATCGGTAATTAGTAATTAGTTAGCTATTTCATTCATTTATTTATTTAATCGTTTCTTTTAGGACTTTTAGATTGGCCAATGGATCCATTAAAATCGTCAAGACGAGTCATACCAAACGGCTTGGGTTATTTAGACAACCCTAGAGCAGACTCGTTCTTCCAATTGACGGACGATCATTTTCACCCATCAACAGGCTAAAATATAGACGAAGAGAGGAAAATGAGGCTCAATATTCAAGTCATGGCAGGGCTAAAGGAGGGATCCTAGGCCTATAGGAAAATGAAACATGGAAACCTAATGGAAATCAAGGTTCTAACTAGAGTGCCCATGAAGGGTAGGAACTAGAGAACTAGTTATGACATGCAAAAGGAGTGGCTAGTGTCATAATCGGCTGGGTTTGAACCTCATGTATAACCCTGACAATATGGACGTTTAATAATGCAAAGGGAAAAATGCAAGGAAAAACCTATCCCTATATGCCATTTTAGAAATATATACCTCAAGTGTAGTGGACATTTCCATCTTCATAAAAAAATTCCTTAGAATCCTATCAAGCATATGTAAACTACATTCCAAGGTAAAAATGCATAATCAAATCTCAAAAAAGAAAATATTTTTGTATTTTTTGGATATGAAAAACAAAAGCACTCATACCACACACCTATGTATAAGGCACTACACATCTTGACAGTTTACACAAAATATATCCCATTGCAAGGCTCATGCCAAGGATCGTTTTCATAATGAATGAAATCATGGGTCAATGTTAGCATCATATGGAACACCATGTTGGTTCCATTCCAAATATAAATGAATTTATGCATACAAATATGCTCATCATGAGTAGTTTCCTGAGCTACAAAATATCCTTGATGGGATCCATCAAGACATGAAGGAAGTATAAAACACAAATCTTTAAGGGAAGGGTTAATAAAGAATTCTCTTGTAAATTTCAAAAAATAATAACCCGTGCAAATGCCGAAATAGTGCATTAATGCACTTGGTCAGGCCTCAACCACTTCCAGGTCAAAGTGTACCATGAAAAGACCAAAAGATCAAATTGAAATATTTCCTTGGGGCTACTAAAAGGATGGGAAGTACCTTCAAAGGGATCCCATTCACACTATTATCAGGGTAAGAAAAATATTGCATTGGTCCTATAAATACATGACCAAGGTGTGCAAAGAAGGAGAAGAATTTTCAGTATTTTTATGTTGTTCATTTTGTGTTAGAGAAGCCATATTTCTCCTAGAACTCTTTTATCATTCATAACAAGTGTTTCACTTCTCTCCTCTTGAGAAGTCCAACAATCAATTCTTCACGATTGTATTTCCATTTTTATCCATTGTTAGAAGAGAGAAAAAATTGTATTTGGGGGACACAAGAGCCCTCCCAAGGAGGAGGAGGGGATTCATAAATCCCATATTTGTCCTCTTGGTGTTCTCAATTTAAAATGCCATTCTCTATTGGGTAACCATTCTTTGTGTTCAATTTAATGCATCATTTTTTAATGTTTGCTTATTTTAGTTTTCATTGTTTGTTATTCTTATTTGCTTTTATTTCTTTCTTTCTAGCTTGTGGGTTCACTAACCTACTAACCATTGTTCTATCTTTCTTTGATAGATTACAAAGGAAATCAAAGGGGTCACTTTTTTCTCACCCTTGTGATTAAAATCCCCAAATTTATTGGTGACCATTATGGGGATTGAAATCCAAATTCCTTCTCATGTAGGCTACTAGAGTTATTATTCTCACTTTTTGGTGTTTGCAAGGTCCAAAACCAGCCTAGCCTACCCTTCATATACTGCAATTCACACATGTGATGGTTGATTTCATTTCAAATTTTCGACCCACATTTTCTCTCGGAGTGCTCGGGTTCGGGTCTAATAGTTGCACATACCATGCAATTCTTCACACTGTCTACACTCACCAGCTATGTGTAGTGTGCATTGTGCATGGATATTTCACTGTGTAGCCATGCACAAGTTTTCTCTTTCAAATTGTAAGTCTTGTCGATCCCATTTTTACCAAGTAGATTAAGTTTACTTTATGCACTTTTTAAAATCCACAAGAAACAGGTTTTCGATTCATTATTGCATATATACTTATCCACACATGGTAACTTAGGGGGATAAAAAGAACCTTTTGCATATTTTTCTTCCTTTGTTGCCACGTGGATGGCCTAGTATAGCATTTGAATATTAAAATCATTGGAATATTTGTTTCTTTTGCAATTCATCACACTAAATTGAGACTTGGGAACATTTTAACAATCTTGGAGTATTCTCTTTCCTAGCACCTTAGTGTGACCTTGGAAATACGAAAAATAGATTATTCAAATAATATCCATCTCCCTCTTAAAATTTATCTTTAGGAGAGGCTAATACCTTTTATTTTTCTCATTTTATGTAACTAAATCAAGCATTTTTGGAGAGGCCAATACCTCTTAGTTTTCTTAAGATACTTTCAAATTGTTAGAGTAAACAACCCAGGACATTTAAGGATTTGCAAGGGCCCATACAAGCCCACATGTCTACAATCTAGAGATAGTTTCAAAGCTTTCTTAGATTAGATAACATTCTAGGGAGATTAAAATATCAAAAGTAAGGACCCACATGTCCACCATGCTAGTTACCTAAGGATTTTCAATTTTTTTCAACGATTGTTTTTGTAATTAAGTAAGTTAGAGATAAATAGGATTTGTAAAGGACAAAGTGATGTAGACATGTTGAAATTTTGATCACTAAATTTTTGAAAATATTCACTCACCCTCACTTATTGCACATAACATGACCACATATTCGAAAGATTTTTACTAGATACTTGAAACAATAGTATGCTCTTCTCCCTGCACCCATAAACGATCTGGGAGGATCATAAGGGATTCATTTATTAGTGACTAATTTTGGTCAAACCACTTTTAAAACAACGAGGTTGGACCAAGACCCAAAATTCACAACCTACTTTCACATCCTAAAAGAAACCATAAAAAAGACATTTTTTAACCTCCACATGAGGAACACCAAAAGAAAATTGTACTCTAAGTTACGATTTTGGGGATAGGTATCCAAATAACTCCCCATTATATTTTTCTCATTGAAACTTAGAAATTTGAGAAATAGGGTACCAAAATCCTCGCAATCATGCATTCTTATACCATAAGGGAGGGAGACACCCATGAAAGGTTGAAGGCTGAAGTCCAATTGTTTGTTCTTTCCTCCTTAGGTCACCCAACCCTTGGAAAGCATCTAGCCTATGACCAATTTATGAGGCCAAAAATATAAATGTCATGCTTGATTGAGGTAAATTAGTGGCGAATTCTAGGTTTATCTACCCAAGGTGGCAGTTGTGGGATACAATTGCACCTCAACTATATTTTGAAAGGCTATTAGGAAATATCTCTAGTACTTTTAGGATATGCCCCATTCACCCCTCATTACTACTGATTTTTCATCCCTTCACTAGCTTCTCCTCAAGTGGGTTTTGGCCCCATTGTTGAGTGCTTTTTTGGAGGCCCAGTGTTATTTGAGAGGAAGGAAAATAGGTCTATTAGGACATGTGCATTTTATTTTACTCCCCCACGTGGATGAAACCATCAACCATCTTAGATTGTTACTTTCTTTATGTATGATTTCCATATTTGATTACATATAGTTTTAAAATACATTGTTAAGATAGTTTTCAAAGCATTTGTTCCATTATTTCTTATCACCACCACTTGCACACTTTCACATATAGTCTATAACCACAGGGTAACCAAAACATCCCCATCGGTCTCGGTGTTTGAGAAACCTCCCCCCAATTTTGGGCGATGTCCCAAATTTGGCTGACACATCAGCACAACTGTCACGCACACCAATTAGTTCCATGATTCTAGGGTCAACCCTTCTTGGATTTACCTTTCTTGGAACCAATACCCAAAACAACTCACCAACTATTCCTCCACCATAAGGAGGTGAAGGCCAATATTATTCGCAAGGTACAAACTCCCAACATTCCTCACAAGGAATGTCTTCTCAACCACATCATACCATGGCTGGTATGAAATTTTTCATGCCATACCTGGAATCGATTAACATCTCATACTTGACCAAATTTATGAATGATCCCATATTACACAGCCCCACTTGGCTGAATGTCCCCACCAGGTTTCCTTGTCATATCCCCAAATTCGAGGGCAAGCCCAAAGACGACCCAACTAATCACATCATGTATTCTCACTTATGGTTTTCTTCCAATAACATTATGGAATATTCCATTCATATATGACTATTCCAAAGAATTTTCATTGGTCCCTCTACCAAATGGTATGTGGATGAAAAATCCGAGTCCCACTCAACCTTTGAGTCTTTGGAAAAATCCTTCTTATCTTTCTTCCAATTCCTAGTGCGCCATGACACCCTTTTGAAACTTTTATCAAAATTCAAACAAACCTCATCCATCCATATCATCGATCACATTCATGAATAATGAATAAGAAGAAGTATTTGTAAGGATGATACCACCCCACAACAACAACTAGACTGGTTCCTCAAATCACTAGTCCCTCTCTTCTCCAAACATGTCACCATCACCTTCCCTCAAACTAAATATGAGGCCATAACTAAGGCCCAATAGATTGACTTTATTTACTCTCAATCAGGGTACCTTTACATAGGATTACCCAATGCTCCTTGTCCTTTCCCATTTGGACAAGAAAAACCTCGAACATCACACATTGTCGATGGGTTGATCGGGTCCATGGCCCATACTCATTCATATTTTCATGGATACCCATGTTTTGGGCCACTCAATACCGACCTCCATATGGAAAAAACCCATATTATCCTCCTCCACCACTTCAACTAGTATTCATGGCACCTCCCCCCCACCTTAATGGAATCACATGTAGCTACACCCCCCACTAACCTAGTGCATGTACCACACCTAGGCCCACCACCGACTACATCATATAATACCACCAATAGTGGGGACCCATCCACTTTGTATAATCAGTATGGACCTCCATGAGGTAACCCATACTACCTCTTCTCTGGTCCTCTCAAACCCATTTCCCCAGCACATGGACAAGAACATGGAAAAGTAAATGTTATTCAACCCTCCCCTCTTTAACAAGTTCAAAATTTTGAACAATTGAACACAACCAACCCCCCCTTATCAACCCAACAACAATTGGAGAAAGGGAAAGAATAAAAACAAGGGTCAAGGGGGAAACCCCCAACAAACAAATCTCCATGATGGGGGAAACCAAAATCAGGCTAACCAAAACCCCCAGAGGGGAAATAACAATGGCCAACCAAGACAAGGAAGAAATAACAATATTCAAACAAACTTACCTTGAAAATTATGCGGTGAGTATGGTAATTATACTCATCATTTACCCCAAATAGTTGAGTACAAATAGATGAAAGATTCAATGAATACCCAACAACCCCCTGCACCACAAGGACCCCCGAAAATTCCCCAAAACTATTTGCAACCTCAAACACCAACAATTCTCCAAAACCCGATTCCCCATCAGGGAGTTATTAACACCCAACATCTACCCATTACTCCATAAGGTGAGATTACATCCACCTCGACATCATTTGTTACCCCTCACATGGGTAACACCCCCTCACACCCAATCTACCTCATGACTGAGGTTCATTCATATAGACTTGGGGGAACCCCTTTGTTGGTGCAATTATATGTAGAATATATTTCCAATCATTAATATTTCAACTAGGTTTCGTAATCAACATAGTTGCTACACTATATGTGTCGGAAACAGGTGATGTTAATCCAATTGCTAAACACATTATTTATAAATCTAAAACTCCGTTTCAATCCAATAACTAATCCCATCTTCAAGGGACAAAAATCCTTATATCTAAGGGAACGAAAATCCTTCTATCTTAAATTAAGTTCTATCATTCAAAAATATTGAAAGAGAACACACTTGTAAGATTCAACACATTTTTGATACAAAAAAGAGAGTTTCCCACTTATTGGCTCATGAAATATAAAGGAGGGAATCCTATCTTCTTCCTGCAATGCCTAAGACTTTATCGATTCCAGTCTATATTTCCACACTCAATCAAATGCAGCATATGAACAAACTCAAATGCAGACAATTTTTGAACATATCATAGATTCTAGGGAAATTTTTAATTCAACAGACTAGGAACACAAATCCATTTGTCAATCCATGTAATGCAAAATATGGATTATCAGATTACTCTGGTGCTAACACACTTCTACAATTCAAAACAAATAACAAATTCAGAAATCACACTTCAAAAATGTAACTGATTAACCACTACAATTTGTTGAAAGTAAACTAAACAAATCATTTACAGTTTGGTGCACCACACTCATCAAACCTCAATTCACATCTCATTCAAAATAAATATTGGATTATTCTAAGTACAAGATTAAGAACAACTAGATTTAAGGTGATTACAAACTAGTACCGACTCACATCACACTAGTACAGGAAGAATATTCACACTACCATTTTATAGTAATCTCTCCAAGTTGGACCGGTGGGCCCTTACCAATACCAATAGGTAAGATTAAAATATATTCATGGAATATGAAATTTAAAGAACACAAACGATCAATAAATTCTTCTTCATATTAATTCCCTACAAATAAGTCTAGAACAAAGGTGTGTTCATAAACAAATATTTCAGCATAATGTTATTCGACTCTCTTCAGTCATGTACATGCCCTTTTTATAAGAGAAACAACTTGATACAATCGAGGTAATAGATAATGTAAAAATAAATGCATCAAGTATAATACATGATCTTCTCGTTTTGATAATCACTTCATCCCCATGACACGAAGTGAATGAGGATGAAAGAATATCGTATAGAACCAATATTGGTGATCTCAACCATCAACTGAATCCTCAAGCTTATCGAAAGATCCATTTTTGGCTCTCAGTTGAATGAATTCTCTCTACTACCTGCGTTGTAGACCCAGGGTTCATATCTATAAGGGTACCAACAAAGACTAAAACTATCGACCTTTCTAGTAATCCAGAAGGCAACATAGTACACATAGTGCACTACACAGTCTCACCTAAGATCACTTTTTATGGGTGGCTGTAATACTCAGGTGTTTACAGCCTAGGATTCAGTATGAGATAGGGGATCTTCATTCTGAGCCATTAATTGTGAATTGTATTACGAACTATTGTTATTCTATTTAATACTTTGAACTTGTGGCCTGTGTTCTTAATAACTCAACAACAATTACTCAGCAATATAATAACTCATTCATTCATTCTTTTCATACCACATCTAACTAATAAGATTATTACAAAGATATTCATGCATTCATCACATTACACAGGTATTACCGTGCTCCACCCCCTCCTGGTATACGTCCACAAAGATTTGGCTCTTGGATCTCTTATTATGGAAGTTCTGCAATTCTCGCGCCTCGCGCTTACAACTCTCCTCGGGTGGGTAAGATCTTTGTGAGGCAAACTATATCGCACCAGGCTCCATAGCCTGTGATCTAATCTTCAAAATCTACCTCCTCTCTTCCTATTAGCTCAATTGCTTACAAAAATAGTTCTCTCATCAAAAACATTACATAAAGATAATCAAACTCTACATAAGTAGCGAATTGAACTTCTTCCGAACCCTCTATGATACCTGCGTATCTATATTTATATATATTGGGCTCTTCAACCATTTGCACAAAAACCTTACAAAAACCCTAAAAAATACTGTCATTAGGTATTCCTTCTGTACATGTGTGTGTTTCTTCCTTCCAGCTGTCGCCTTCTTCTTGCATGCGCTTTTGTTTTGCTTCTTTCCATTTGTCGCTTTCCTCCTCCATGCTTTCTTTCCCATGATTTATCTTCCAGCTATCATTCTTATTTGTGCAATATTTCTTCCCCACTTCAACCTACTACCAACAGGCCCCCAACACTGACATGTGACTCATCCCGAGTCACCTAATCTTTCTAATCTTCCTCGATCTCTTCAATGATCACTTGGAATTTTTCCTTTAGCTCTACTGCTTTTGTTAGTGCCTACATGGTCTTCTCCTTAATGGTCTCCACTACCTGAAGGACCACTTCATTTCTTAGTAGTCTTATGCATTCTGCCTAAGTCTATTCCATATATGTTCTATCTTCTTCTGCATGTGCGAGTAATTATGCTAACTGTTCTTGTAATGGTTCTATTTGATCCTGTCGCTCTTGTTTCTATGTCTGCGCAGTGATAAGTTTTGCCTGCATATTATTCAACTCTTACATCCCCTTGATGCATTTTTGGATTGGTATGGTATTTTTCCTCTATTTGATTTCTTGGATCGCTGCATTGATCCTCTCCTCTTCTGTAATGTCCCCACTTTGGGACATCATCATAGTGTAGAGATTTATGATGACCAGAGTAGCCAGATGGATGTTATAGCGAGTACAGGGGTATTTGAGAGGCATTGTGGGGTCCATATTGTATCGATGATCATATTCCATCATTATGAGCCATTCCACACAGGTTGTCTTTGGTTTCGTTGGATTCCGACGATTTCCATGATTTTGACTATTTTAAGCTATAAGTCAATGGAATTCACTTAAGAGGTCATTTTGGGCACATTACTTGGAGGAACCTCTTAGTGTAATAGCTCATTGGAATCGGAAGGAGAAACCCTACGGGATGGGATGGATATAAGTGACTTTCAGTGGCCAGGGAAGCCACAAGGAGAGATAAGGAGATTTTCAAAGGTAAAAAGGTTAATTAATTAATTAAAGTGATTTGATTAATTAATTAAATATTAATAAAATGAAAGTCACTTTGGAGGGACAAGGTGAGCCAAAAAAGTATAAAGGAAAGGCAAGGGCCTCTTCTTATTCATTCATGTATGATCTTATTTTTATTTTTGGCTTCTAGCTAGTGAGCCCAATATTGGGGGTTTTGAGGGTTTTGACATAACAAACCCTAGAGGACGATTCAGCGGTGAAAGATTCCACCTATCTTGTCCCAAGCTTGGTCTCATAGATGCAATACTCTCAAACAACATTCTAGTTCTAGATATACTCAATTGTAAGAGGATTCTACATCAGTTTCATGTGCAGATAGAGAGAGGCTGCACAGTTTTATGGCTCAGATTATTTCTTGAGCAGTGGGACGAATTGAAGAGAAGGAGCGCATTTTTGAGATCCAGATCTAGTCTGTTTGGAGGGGTTACACTTCATATCTGACCCTGAGACTTTACCTAGTGACTTGTAGTGTCCCAATCTATATTTTTGGAGAGTTTCAGAGCATTTGGAGGCCTCCTTCAGCAGGGCCGAATTATCTAGGGTTTCAGTCATCCAGTGGGGCACACCATTCAGTGGGGGATTTCATATCTACGGAGATTGAGAGGGATATTGGAGATTCGGTCACTTGGGTTGTCCTTACCATCACCCGATATATCAGTTGGCATATTTATTAGGGTGATTGGACACTTTTGGCAGCAGGGCCGAGTTATTGAGGGTTTCAGCCTTCTATTGGAGCGTGGCATTCTTCAGCTGGAGAGT
>ML781846.1:342073-354975 GCA_009831015.1 Picea engelmannii | reverse complement strand
CGTATCCAATAAAGGTACACTTCTTGGATTTAGACTCAAGCTTTGTTCTATTTTCTTTATCAATATGGACAAATGCTTCACAACTGAAAGTTTTCAAAAAAGAATAGTTTACCTTTTTTCCTGTCCATTCCTCCTCTGGAATTATACCATCCAAAGAGCTTGAAGGTCCTCTTTTTATTAAGTAAACAACAATATCTACAGTATCTGCCCAGAACTGTAAGGGAAAACCAACATGCAATCTCATACTCCTTGGATGCTCCATGATTGTTGTGTTCATCCTTTCTGACACACCATTTTCTTGTGGTGTTCTTGGAACTGTCTTCTCTCTACGAATCCCATGGTATGAACAATAATAATCAAACTCCTTGCTACAATATTCACCTCCATTATCTGATCTGAGACACTTCAAATTTTTTCCTGTCTCATTCTCAACCAAAGCTTTCCATTTCTTAAAAGTATCAAAAACATCAGATTTTTGTCGAATGCAATAAACCCAAGTTTTTCTAGTTGCATCATCAATAAAAGTAATATAATAATGAGAGCCACCAAGAGATGATACTTGAGCTGGTCCCCATACATCTGTATGCACAAGCTCTAACCTTTCACTCTTCTTTTCTTTTCCGACTCTGAGAAATCTCACTCTCTTATGTTTTCCATAAACACATTGCTCACAGAAGTCCAAATCAATTTGTTTAAGATCTGGCAACAAATTTATTTTGCGAAGTATCTGCATCCCCTTCTCACTCAAGTGTCCAAGCCTATAATGCCACAGAGTTGTATCCACTCCTGTAGAGGCTAAAGAGATAGAAGAGTTAGTATTAGCAGTACATAAATACAATGTACCTACCTTCTCTCCTTTCGCTATCACCAATGATCCTTTGATGACCTTCCACGTCCTATCTAAAGATATGGATATAAAACCTTCACTTGCCAACATCCTTGTTGAAATTAGATTTTTCCTTAAATCTGGAACAAGTCTTACCTCTTTCAACAACCATTGGTTTCCATTGCATTGCTTTATTTTTACCTTTCCCATTCCAACAATTTTGCATGGTGCATCCTCACCCAAATAAACCTGTCCAAAATCACCTTGAACATAATCTAGAAAATGTTTCCTATGGGGTGTGGCATGAAATGAAGCCCCTGAATCTACTACCCAAGACTCAAAAATATTATCTACAGAAATAATCAAATCATCTTGTAACACATCACCTGTTACATTTGCTTTCTGATTTCTCTCTTGCTGTCCATCTCTTTGTTTCTTTGGAGCTTTGCAGTCTTTCTTCAGATGTCCTTTCTTCCCACAATTCCAGCACTCTATCTTTCCAAGTCTAGATTTGGATCTGCCCTTCCTATAATTCCCACAGTTCTCGAAACCCTTTCCTCTATCCTTTTGTCTTCCCCTGTTCTCCATGTTCAACGCATTTCCTGATGTCTCACCTGTGCTTTTCCGTCGCATTTCCTCACTAAGGATAACACCAACAACATCATCAAATTTTAAAGTATTTGAACCAGAGACAGAGTTACTTACATCCCTGACCAAGCTGTTCCAGCTTTCTAGCAATGAGCACAATATTAGAAGAGCCCTGACCTCATCATCAAATTCCACTTTTACAGAACTTAGTTGATTAGTAACCGTATTAAAATCATTTAAATGATCTGCAACAGACCCACCTTTTGACATCTTCATATTAAATAATCTCTTCATTAGAAATACCTTATTGGATGTCGAGAGTTTTTCATACAATTTGGCCAATGCGTCCATCAAATCCTTCATTGTATTTTCTTTGGAAATATTGAAAGCCATCGACACTGCTAGGCTCGGTCGTATCGTTCCTAGAGCCTTTCTGTCAAGAATATCCCATTCTTTGTCCTTCGTATATGTCAGCTTCTTTTCTATTCTTCCCAATGGTAGGAATAGATCCTTCTGATATAAATAGTCTTCCATTTGCATCTTCCATAAATGGTACTTTTGGCCATTAAATTTCTTGACCCTAAACTTTCCATCTTCTGACATTGATCCCACTCAAAACAGGAACCCTCTTTTCCTACGAGTTACCTTTCTCTCTGATACCAGTTGTCAGAAAAATAGGACCATGGAGAAATAAAATAAAACAAATGTAGAAACAAAACAAAGAAGATACACAATACAATAGAGACACAGATTTACGTGGTTCACCTAGTGTGGGCTACGTCCACCAGAGAAATTGCCAGGTCCTTCCTTTATTATTATCCAGCATATGAAAAGATACAACCTACAACAAACCCACTGTAACTTCCTCTTCTTTCTCTCACAGTCTCCTATCTCAGAATACAATATTCGCCATCAATCATAGACATAATACATTTCCCTCATAAAAGACGGTTGCCTTCTAGGGAAAAAAACCCTAACATAATCTCTATCGTTAGATCTACGACCTTATAATGAACGGTCCATATTTACAATGAAATTACAATATAAATTTACAAGCCAATTTTTCCATCGGGGGCTTCGCCCCCGAACCCCCCCTGGCAGCCTGCTTGCCCCCAACCGGGGGGATATCCCTTGCAGACCCTGCAGAGGGGGTACCCCCCCTATGCACTCCCCCGTGTGGAAGAGTGTACATACTTTTGGGGTTTAAATACTTCATGGGGTATAAACACTGCTGAGAGTAAAAGACCTCTGAATCAGGAAGATAATCAGGCTCCACAACCAACAATGTCTGACCTTCTGAAGTGCGTAAACCATAGCCAGGCCTTCTCTTTCTTTTGTGTTATAGTTCTATTCCAAATTGGATAGTTTTCTTCTTTCGAATGCTATTGGGTGATCCAAGTCTTCTGCTCCTAGCTATGCCAAGATCGCTCCAAGTTCTATCGTTAATGCATCTACATGCACATGGAATGTCTTTTCCTAGTCCATAAATACTAATATCAGTGAAGTGACCATATTCTCCTTTAGGGTATCCAGACCGTGTTGACACTCATCGTTCCATTGGTACTTTGTATCCTTCCTTAGCCATTTTTCCATTGGTGTTGTGATCTGTGCATATCCTTTGATGAATTTTTGATAGTATCCTCTGTGTCTTGATGTCACTCATAGATGACAGGCTATTTTAGGCGCTAGTAAATTAACGATGACTGTGATCTTTGTCAGATCGAACAATAGTCCTTGTTTGCATACTATATGGCCCAATAATATCCCAAATAGTGTTCCGAATATACATTTCTTTATGTTTAGTGATATCTAACACTGTCTGCATCATTCTAGCATCAAGCGTAAAACTTCCACATGGTTTTTCAACAGACTATATACTGTCCAGTCGTCCAGGTATACTTCGAGAAACTGATGGATGAATTCTTTAAATGTTGCGATCACCACTCTGGAAAATATTGATGGTGCATTCTTAAGTCCAAATGGAATGAGTGTATATTGGTAAGATCCCCATTCCGTCGTGAACGTGTTCTTGTATCTATCCTCTTGTGCTATCTTAATCTGATGGTAGCCTGAGAATCCATCAGTGAGTGAGTAAAATTCATGTCCCCTGACATTCTCTAACACTTCATCTGTGAACGGTGTAGAGAATGGGTTGTGTAGGCATGCATCATTCAATTTCCTCAAGTCAATGCATATCTTAATCCCTCTGCCTTGTTTCTTGTCCTGTATGATCATCGGGCTTATCCATTCTGATTCATCGACTAGTTCGATTATGCCGGCTTCAAGCATTCGGTCGATCTCCTCTTTAAATTTGTGTTTATATATGGGATTCAGTCTATATGGTCATTTTCTAATAAGTCTCGCTTCGGGTCTGAGAGGTATATTCATCTCTCCCAGTTCTCTTGTTATACCCTTCATCTCTGTAAATGTTGTAGAAAATAAGTCGTTGTACTCGCGCAACAACTCTGTAATTCTTTCTATTGTTAGCTCATCCCAGTAGTCTTCAATGCTAGCCATTTTGGGATGTTCGGTTGTTCCGATGTTTACTTTCTTTACCTTCATTGGTGGGGAAATAACTTCATATTCTATAGGTGTTCCCTTCACATCTCTTTCTCCTTCTACTTCTTCAATATGAATTTTGCGTGGGTCATCTTCGTCTGGTATTTACTCATGTACCTGGTAACATGATAGTAGTTCCTCGAGTGTCTACTTATTTCATTTTTTCTCTTCGGTAATAAGTTCTATTTTTAGTTCTTTAATGAATATGACTCCTCTGATATGTTTTAGGGCTGCATCTATGTTGGGGTTCTCGTGCTTGAACGAGAAAGTGATGGTAAAGTTCTGTTGCAATGTCGCCCATGTTGTAGTTCTTGATCTGTATACCAGTTCATTGGTATGCCTTCTAATGTGTGAATGAAGTGGTGAGGCCATTCCTCTGGTGGGGTCATTTTCCACAGTGTTTCTCATTCCTCCAAGTGCTTCATTTATGTCCCTAGTCCTTCATATCTCTATTGTTTGTTGTCTTTTTGTTCTGTGTCGAACCTTATGTGCAATAACCTCTTACATTGGTACCAGTTTGTGATAGTCTCCTTGTGTGCGCCCCGACATATCGCGGGTGTGGCCTTGAGTGATAAATCCAATGTTGGTAGCCTCTAGTTCTCTAGTACTTTGTCTTCATATTGTGTCAATAATGTTTCCAAATGATTTAGTCCGTGGAAATTGGGTGGTTCTTTGAGTTTTGTACCTATCCACTGTACTACGTGGTCTATTCTTGCACATCTTCTCGTGGATACTTCGTGTAGTCTTTGCTGCCAATTCTCTAATCCAATGTCTGAATCTGTTGTGCATGAAGTAATACTACACCAACTGAGTACCCCATCTGCAGTTGGGTTTACATAATCCTCCTCATGCACAGTTGTTCTGTACAACTAGACGATTTCCTCTAAGTCCAAGCAAGTGGGTTCTACGAACCTCTCCCCTTCTGATGGATCTAGTGGTGCTATGACCCTGTAATCTCTGGATTCAAATGTCATTTTCCTAGTCTTCAAGTTAATTATGGTCTAGTTTTCAAATGCCCAATCCAAACCGAGTAGCGTCAGGTACGGTGTTGTTCCATACACTATTTCAGTGACTTCAAAATCTTCTTTAGTGCATACACCATCAAGATCTATTGTTACTCCTTTTAGTCTCCTGATTGGTAGGACCCTATGTTGATTTGATAGTTTTAGTTGGACATTTGAATATCCCAATGTTGGCTCTCCTATGCATTGCCAGGTTTTCCTGGGTAGCACATTCACTTCAGATACTAGGTCCAGTATGATGTCTCCCATATTGAAATCTCCAATGTTAGCATTCAATCTAAATTCCCTACTTGTTCTTCTTCTTGTGTGTAGATGATTGACAATTTTTGGTTCTAGATTTTGTTCTGTCTCGTTGCTACATTTCTCTAGGATGTTTTGCAATATTTGCATAGATGAAGGATCACTTAACATTTTGATGCATGTCTGTAAAATGTCTTGGATAATACTTACTTGTCCCTTGGGTGGCATTCCTTTGGTATGATCCAATGATGGAGGAATTTCGTATTCTGGGGCTTCATGGGCTAGTTGCGTAGTGGAAGTCTAGACTATGTCCATCTTCTAAAATTCTTGTCTAGCTTCCTTAAAAGTCTCCTTTTCTTTGGGTGCGTCAAATTTCTTCCTTGGTTCGGTGTTCTTCTTTACCCACTGGTTCTGTGCAGGTTCTTGTCGGACTATGTCATTTCCTGTCTTCATTCCTCCAAGGGTGATTATGTTGATTGTTTCGTCCATCCTCCCTTGCTTTGGCTGAAATCCATTGAACATTTTGATTGCTCTGGTTCCTCTTTTCCTGGATATTTACTAATATTGTTAGGCATTCCTCTGTCTCGTGGTTTGATTCACGACAGTACAAACAAGTTGTTGGTGGTAGTGGGAATTCCCATGCATAATGTCTCGGTTGATGGAAATTATGACATGTGACTGGTCCTCTACCACACATGAAACCTCCTCCAGCTTGTCCTCCTCCTCGATAGCCTACTCGGTCCCCTCTCGACGCGTTGTACTATGGTGCCTGATTATATTGCACGGTATAATACTCGGGTTGCACTGGGTTGTACTATAGCTATGTGTTGTTGTATGGTTGTTGCAGAATGTTGTACTACTGCTGCACAGGGTTGTATGGAGTTGGGGCTTGATTTAACTGTGGCATTGCTTGCCTAGTCATCATTTTCACTTGTACCCTGTAGGTGTCTGATGTTCTCTCCTGCATCAGCTCCATGGTTCTGCAATCTTTGTCATCATGGCCTACTGACTTACAAAAAGTGCAGTAAGAATTATTTGGAACTATCTAGTACTTATGCATCATCGTGCAATGATAAGGGTCATTACCCGGTTTCTTGCATATCTCACACCATAATCCTCCCCGTGGTAGTGGGTTTGGAATTCTTGTTTCCATATACTGCATGAATGTTGGACATTCGTTCTTATGGTGTCCTTTTGTCCTACATGTGGTGTGTCAAACGAATTCTCGTTTGTCCTTGTTCTTATTACGATTCAACTAAAATGTTGGGTTCTTCAAATCATCCTTCAATTCTTCGATAGATGGGTCTGTCTGCTAGTACTGGTTCTCTTCCAGCTGCAAGGTTTCCTGTAGAGCCTCGGCCTGTGTCTGAAACTTATGCTATTGTAAGGGATATTTTAGGTGTGGGAGTAGTGCATTGAAAAATAGATGACGGTGCTACATCTCAGTCATAAGGTATTTTAACTTCCCCTTCAATCACTTGAATCTATGGTCAATCTCCCATACAAACTCTCCTGGTTTCTGTCTGATTTTGATCATTTCGTTCATGTACTGATCCTCTGAGCTTGGATTCTACAACTCATTAATCAGTAGATTATTAATGTATGCCAGTGTCCTCTTCATCCCAGGGGAATTGTTCGTGTCTAAGCTCATGTACCGGTCTAGTGTGCGGTCTCTCAGCATGATCACTAGCTGTGCAAGTTTGGTATCTTCATCCATGATCTGTTTTGCCTCCAATATCTTTGCACAAATGAACAAGTGCTTCTCATGGGCCTCTACTTCTTCTCCTCAGAATTATGGTAATTGGATCGTGGGGTCATGTCGTTCCATTCTGAACACTAAATTTCTACCTTCGCCATGCGGTGTAGATACTTGACTAGTGATGCTTGAACCGACTGCTCTAGTTGTTGCTCCTACTGTAGATGTACTTCTTGTTATTGGACTTCCTCCAAAATTCGGTTGTCTAAACGATGGTGTTCTCTTTGGTGTATTGGTCGCACATGGGTTTATCGGTTCCACACTGAAATTAATATAGAAAAGATGGCTATCTTCTCCTCCTATTCTTGGGCCTCTTGTTTTCCTCTCATAGGTTGTGCGCAGGATTTCTTCAATCTTCTCCATAGCCCAAATATCTTCTACCTCTTCTTCATCTCTTTCCAATGCCTCCCTTACGGCTACGAATATTTTCTTAGTATTCATGTTATATTGGTGGGGTAATCCACTATGTGTTGTTCCTGGTGATGCCAAGATCCACTTAAGTTGGTCGTCATCCATCAAGATCAGGTCCAATAATTCCTCCTCCTTCTTTCCTTTAGCCTCACCTTCATCAATTTATCCTTCCTTTGTTGGTGATTTCCCCCTTCCCCCATGCACACAAGGAAGTCTAGATGTCTACTTCCATTGTCATTACACCTTTGTTATATAGTAGTATTTTAATAGAAGTCTACAGTGATTGAATGCACCTTCCATGGGGTCTGCATAGAAATTATTGCTCTACCATGCTGTATGACTTTGTTGTGTCAACTGCAAACTCTGTGATGAAGCTTGTCACAATACTATCAAGCTAGAAGTCGACTACGAGGGTGATTTTTTTGTTCACATGTCGTAACTGCTCAATCGGTA
The DNA here is from genome assembly GCA_009831015.1 of Picea engelmannii. Classification (NCBI taxonomy): domain Eukaryota; kingdom Viridiplantae; phylum Streptophyta; class Pinopsida; order Pinales; family Pinaceae; genus Picea; species Picea engelmannii. Next base: position 347,120 of record ML781846.1, on the reverse strand, counting down.
CTGGGGTCCAATCTAGATGTCGGATCTGGTTCGTCACATGGTTATCTTTCAACCTTAATATCCACTCCTGCAGTAGGTGGGGAAAATCACAGAAAAAGACTTCGTGTAAATCAGTAAACACGTATTTATCCATATATTTACGAGGTGTGAGGCTAGGGTTTCTATTGTCCTTCTGGGCAAACTCTAGTTCTTTAGTTCTCAATCAACCTTCAATTTCTTTTTTCATGGGGTTCCACGGTCTCAACATTCCCTTCTAGTCGATCAACGGTCTTGTGGGTTTTCTCATTCTGATCTCATTCATATTATCTCATCTATTCAGTCCTCTCTTATTCCTCTTACAACGACAATGAAACCATTTGTTGTCTCTTAGCTGAACGACTTCTCTCTACTACCTGCGTCGTAGACCTAGGTTTCATATCTATAAGGGTACCAACAAAGCCTAAAACTATCGGCCCTTCTAGTAAACTAGAAGGAAACACAATACACAGAGTGCACTGTGTAGTCTCACCTGAGATAGCTTTTTATGGGTGGTTGTAATACTCAGGTGTTTACAACCTAGGATTGAGTATGAGATAGGGGATCTTCATTCTGAGCCATTAATTGTGATTTTTATTACGAACTATTGTTATTCCATTTAATACTTTGACCTCGTGGCCTCTGTTCTTGATAACTCAACAACAATTACTCAGCAATATAATAACTCATTCATTCATTCTTTTCGTACCGCATCTAACTAATAAAAGTATTACAAAGATATGCATGCATTCATCACATTACATAGGTACTACCATGGTTCACCCCCCCCTGGGCTACGTCCACAAATATTTGTCACTTGGCTCTCTTATTATGGCGTTTCTACAATTATCACACCTCGCGCTTACAACTCTCCTTAGGTGGGTAAGATCTTTGTGAGGTGAACTAGATCACACCAGGATCCACAACCTGCGATCTAATATTCAAAATCTACCTCCTCTCTTCCTCTTATCTCAATTACTTACAAAAATAGTTCTCTCATCAAAATAATTACATAAATATAATCAAACTCTACATAAGTTGCGAACCAAACTTCTTCCAAACCCTCTATGATACCTACGTATCTATATTTATCTCTATCAGTCTATTCATCCATTTACACAAAAACCCTAACAACTATTGTCATTATGTCTTCCTTCTCTGCATGCGTGTGTTGCTTCCTTCCAGTTGTCACCTTCTTCTTGCATGTGTGCATGTTGTGCTTATTGCCAGTTGTCACTTTCCTCCTACATGCTTTCTTTCCCATGATTGATCTTCTAGTTGTAATTATTCTTTGTGCACACTTTCTTCCCCACTTCGGCATGCTGCCAACATCCATTGAGTTAACGGAGTTAATATTTGTATATTCGGGTATTGGATGGCTCATTGACGTAGGTACTAGATGACTTGGAACCTTCTGGTATTGGATGATTTTATAGGACATTCTGGTACATAATTTTTTTATGGAACATTCTGGTATCGGATGAGATAAACCACGAGTACCAAATGACATGGAGTGTGAGTATGAGATGCTTGATTTTCTATGATTTCCACAACAATATTGTTACATAGAATGAATCATATAGATAACCATCATAGGTATCAATAAACCAGGCAAATCATACGCTTAATCATTAATTACCTTATGTACACCAAGGAACATTTAAATGGGTATATCATCATGCAAAATGAATGGATAAATGATAACTTTAGGGAAGAAAAATCAATACAAGACATAGGAGTAAGGTATTTGTGGATGCCAAAAAGGAGACTCAACCAGGGATGATTTTAAGGATGGAAATTTATTTTTAAATGTAGAAACCTTGGCAAATATTACTTATCCTTCATATGCCAACTATAAATGTTTAGCGATATTTTTGTAAAAATATTCAAATTTCTAAGGATTTTATATAGTTTTTATAAAATTTTGGCGATTTTTAAGGTAAAATAATTTTATCCTATAAAATTTGGGTGAATCATTTTTAAAATAACAAATATCATTTTTGGAAAAACCATGGAAAATTATCCCATGAGAAAAATTTAGCCCTTAAAATCATCCATGGACTCAACATTCCCCCATGCCTTATACATTGCATGTCCTCATGCAACAATGGTCTTCAAAATTTCAAAATTCTGCCAGTTAAAATTGAGTTAACCATCTATTGCTTGGGCTAAGATGTACAACCCTGAAGTTCCATCCTTATTCATCTCCTTAAGTTCTCTTTTGAGTACTATGTAATGTAATATATTCCTTTTAGCCTCTTTTTCCCACTTTCTACCCAATCAAATAGACTTCTTAAATTTTACAGCAAGATTATCTTTCTTATCTCATAGCTTATGATTCTAGGATTTAATAAATTCTTTCTCCTTCTTTATATGTGCAACCAAGAATTGATATTCAGTCACACCTTTCCTCAACTTCTCATTATGTTTCTGAAGTCTTTGTATCATGTTCTTCATATTCTATTTAGTTAGAGTGCAAAGGGGTTCTTCCTGTTTCCAAATCTTTTTATTATCCTTGCACCCAGATGATAATTATTTTAATGTTTTTACAAGAAGTTTTGTTCTTGCATCATCCACCTGAATATTCTCGTCCTCCACCTCTGGTGAAGCTAGGATATCGATTGGTTACTCTTGAAAGGTTGGAAGAGTAGGGTTTTCTATATGTTTAACAATACTCCTATTATTTCTGTGGGTAGGCTCCAGATTGACGAGGAATTTTTCTTATAATGCCTCCCAAGCTTGAATGACAAACACCTCAACCTCTTCCTTAAATAATTACCTCTTCTTTGTTCTTGACAATGGTTCATGATTATGTTTTTACTTTTTCACTTTGGTCTTCTCCCGGGAAGAGGATTTGGCACTAGATTCTAACCTAATACTAAATTATTCAGGAGACTTACTATTGCTTTGTGTTTTGACTCTCGATTCAGGGGATTCTACTAATTTTATTATTCTCTTCTTCTTTGGTTTGTTTCTAGTCGCAACATATTTAGTCTCCCTACCCCGTTTTTTCTCCCTTCTTAAACTATTTCCTAGAATTTTTTTATATTCTTGATAGTCCACCTTTTTATCTTTCCCTATAGGTTTAGAGGTACCTTCAGTAGGACTTGCAGTGATATTGATGGAATGTTTTATAGGAAAGTGTGTGCCTGTCATTGATGCAAAGAAAAACAACATCGACGTTTTACAGGAAAAACATAAGCTCAGGGGGCGAAGCGAAGAGTATGTAGAAACAAGAAATCTCAGAAGAGATATCAATTTCCAGAATTGCAGACAAGGTCCAAGAGATGGACTCGCAGGAGGAGCAAAGGTTGAGACTTGTGAACACTTAGAAAATATTCTAATTCAAAGAGATCAGAAGCTCAAGAGGAAGAGTGACAGTGGTCATTGGATCACCAATCCAAAAGACCAGCAACAGTTAGATCTAGTGGATTTGCGAGGAGGTTACCCATCGGGGAATCTCACTTCGAAAGAATTACCAACCTGAAAGTTGAATTACCCAAAGCCCGAAATCTGAAATGAATGTGGACCATTAGATCTGGAGAAAATGTGATAACCTTCGGATTGAATAAGTCGAAGGATAGGATAATCAAGGGATGAGATCTGATATCATGATCACCTGAATATCCGTCGACCATCAGATCGAATTAATTGAAGGGTAAGTTAAACGGGGCTAAATATTTGAGAATTTGATTATCTGAATACTCGTTAGCTGTCGGATCAAACGTGAATTTTCATTAGTCATTCGATCATTCTAAGTGGAAGGATAGCATAAGATAGAAGAGCTGCATCGTAGATAGATCAGGATTTTGATCTAATATCTTGATCCAATGAACATCATTCGTTTCAGGTATAAATATGTGAGGAAGTTACTCTCTGTAAAAATCTCACTTCAAGGATTCAGTTTGAGATTTGAAATTCCCGAAGTTTGGAGACCCAAAGAGCCAAAATGAATTCTCAACCATCAGATCATTTGAAGTGAATCTGGGTGATCTGATCCAGAGTGTCAATTTGAGATTTGAAATCCCTGAAGTCCAAAGACCCAGATAGTCGATATACGTTCTCGACCGTCGGATCATTCGAAGAAGATTACAGCCATCAGATCATTCTAAAGTGGAAGGACAGGATAAGTTGGGTAAAGGGCACGCTAATATCAGCGGCCAAGAATCAGGGACTCAGATCTATGGTCGATAGGGCATATCGGACCCCCTCGAGCTTTCTTCCTTTAACCGTGGGGGGTGGGGGTCTGATTTGGTGATATTTTCCTTGTGGGACCCTCATACGTGTCACCTTTCTATTAACTCAGACCCTCCTCTCTTATTACCACTTACCACTTGACCCCCTGTCTATGTAAACCACCAAACCACTCATACATATCACCTCCGGGCTCCAATGTCACACTCCACTACCCACTACACGTCACACTCCACTACCGTGCTCTTCCTCCACTCTCCACTACACTGTCTATACATCTCACCCACGTCAACAGATCACCTCAGCAAGGACACAAGTCATCCGATATAAAACATCACTTCAGGTGTATTCTCAACCGTTGATCATAGTATAGTGGAAGGATAGTGTAAGTTTGAAAATATGAAATCCTGAAGTTTTGAAGGGTGAAGTTTCGACAACTTTTTATCTCAATGTTTGATTAATTCCTAGCCGATGGATTGAACAATGAACGGATGAGTGTAAGGATCAAATCTGACCATTGATTTGTTTCCGTGAAATAAACCGTCGAATCTGATCTGCCCAATTAGGAGCATCGCCAACATCGTAAGATCGATGGTCCCATCATATTGCATGGCCAGAACATGCTCATGTCTTAGTTTTTTGCGAGCGGGTCACAATTGAATCCATGGTTTTGGATAAAGGGTACATGGAAGCTAGAGGTAAATTGTGGGGTGAAAATCAGTTTGATCTACACCACCTTTGTGTTGGAAGATTGGTTGTTGTCATTGATGTCAACCCTAGTCATGGGTTTTGGACCAGAAGATTGATGAAGTTATTTGGACATGAAGGAAAATGAAAA
>ML781846.1:244391-338470 GCA_009831015.1 Picea engelmannii | reverse complement strand
ATGGTATATTGTGGTGTATTGGTGTAACTCTTATACTATTGTTCATTTCTCATTGAATATAATTGAATGGTTTAATTATAAGTTGAAAAAGGTTTTAAATTGTACTTGATACTAATTCACCCCCCTCTTAGTATCAACACTTTGGATGTGCCTACAATCATGTGGTCACATGGGATCATCACCCAAGGTCATATCGAGGAAGGATCTAGCATGTCGCTAAGCGCCACTTCAGAGTTCAGGAGATCGGGAAGCACCTTTTGAATAGGCAGTTGTTCACCACCGATGGTCACGTAAAAGTAAGGGGCTTAGAAAGAAAATCTAGAGCTTGCTGTGAAGCTTTTCTCAGGAAGGGAAAAGGCACCAAAGGGATGAGTGCGCAGAGGTTCTCTCTGTAACCACGAAAACGAACTGATTACAACTGCCAAAAATTGAGTGATTTCATCCGCAAGAGTGTTCAAAGAGCTTCAGGGTGATCGCTAGAGGAGCTAAAGAGTCTCAAGGTAACTACCAATAGGATTAAGACTCATCATAGAGACAATTGGCAGATGAAAAAGCATCGAAGGCTGTAACTGCCAGAGAAGCCAAATAATCTCAGGATAATGGCCATTGATGAAGAACAAAATTAGCATGATCACCAGAGAGAATGAAGAGTTAGGTGTATGATCTGGAAGAGGACTTGGCATGATAAATATATGCAGAATAGAGAAGAGATTGTTGCTTCTATTGAGATTTATTCATGCGGGTAGAAGCATGTTGTGTGTAGCAGTTGAAAAACACAAAAGAGGCATAGTGCATAGAATGGAAATAATATACATAGCATAAAGTGCAGAAGAAAGACATAGAATGAAAATGTGTATCTGAGAGAGGAGGAGAAATTCAAGGCGGGCAGACAGAGCAGAGCAATGTAGCAGAATAGTGATGAAACTGGTAAGCCTTTAACAAACACTGCATCACTATAACAAGTTTCAGTAACGAAGTTTTTATAATAAGGGTGGTAGAGACGTTCTAGGGAGGACTGTTGTCCTTAGAGTTTCAAGTGGGTGCTTGAACACAAGGAGTTGTAGCTTCCATCCGGTTGCAGTTAGAAAAAACCAGGGTGGTAGGGTGGTGCAAGGGAGAACTATTGTTCTTTGTTATACAGGATGGTGCCTATATGACTGGAAGTTGGTGCTTCCATCCAGTTGGTTCTGGAACACTCAAGGAGTTGGTGATTCCATCTAGTGGGTTCTAGAGAAACTAGAGAGTTAGTGTTGTTAGCAAGTTGATTCTTGTAAAACGGAGGTTGTAGCCTCAAGAGGAGTTGGATCTCATAAGAATGATAATGTACAAAAAATAAAGATACTTATCATATCAAGAAGAAGAGTTTTTTCCCTTTATGGGTTTCCTCAAGAAATATCTGTCTCTATATATTTCATGTGTGTGATTGATGTTGAATATTCCATTCCTTACTTCCCTTCTTTATTGTGATCGTTATTGAGTGTTCTGTAAAGAGTTTAAAATGGGAATAATTGTTTAACCACATTAACAATTGATTCAACCCCCCTCTCAGTTTTCCAACAATTGGTATCAGAGTCGGTTCCTTTCATTTAAAGGTAGATCAATATTCTTAAACATGTCAATTCATGAAGGAAATTCAACCAATAAGGCCCCCCTGTTTAATGGAACAAAAGTTTCCTTCTGGAAATTTAGGATGAGAACCTACATAATGGATTTAGGTGCAGATGTCTGGGATGTGGTAGACACTAGTTATGTAAATGCAGTTGTACTAGCTAATAAGGATGACACGCTAGAATTCATCTTCAACACTAAGGCTATGAATTCTATTCTGAGTGGGCTTGCAGAAGAAGAATTTGTAAAAGTTATGCACTTAGAATATGCCAAAGACATGTGGGACAAAATCATTAGCAGTTATGAAGGTAATGAGAAGGTAAAGGATGCCAAGATTCAAATCTATAGAGTACAGTTTGAACAACTACATATGAAAGAAGATGGAACTATTGGGAAATACTTTCTGAGAGTTGAAGAACTAGTAAATGAAATGGAATCACTTGGTGAAAAAATTGAGGAAGCCTCTTTAGTTCAGAAAATTTTGAGATCTCTGCCATATAGGTTCAACCCAAAGGTCTATTCTATAGAAGAACTTAATGATCTAAAATCTTTGGCTTTTGATCAACTTATAGGAACGTTGACTACATATGAAATGAGGATAGGTAAAGATAAATCCACCACTAGAGAAGCATATTTTAAAGCATATAAGAATGAGGAATCTAAGCCTGATGAAATTGAAGAAAAATTTGTGAGAAGACTAAAGAAAGGATCAGGCAACAGATTAAATGTTGTAAGATCAGATAAAGGAGGAGAATTTATGTCAAGTGATTTCAAGTAATTTTGTGATAAACATGGGATCCAAAGAGAATACACAATCCCAGGAACTCCACAACAAAATGGAGTAGTTGAGAGGCAAAATAGAACAATTCAGAAAATGGCCAGGTCAGTGATGAATGAGAATAACATTGGTCAAACTTACTGGGTAGAAGAAATACACACAACAATCCATATTCTTAACAAAGCTCACTTCAGAGTACATAGTGACAAGACACCTTATGAACTGTGGCATGGAAGACCTGCAACAATCAAACACTTAGAAGTCTTTGGGAGTAAGTACTACATAAAGAATAATAATGAAAACATTGGCAAGTATGTTGACATGGATGATGAAGACCTCTTGTTAGGGTATGCTACAAACAGTAAAGGATATAGATTCTATAATAAGAGGCTGCAAAAATTGGTTGATTGTATTGACATAAAAGTTGATGAAGGAGTCGTAGTAAGAGAGGTGAGCAATATTGAATCAACAACATAGGATATAGTTGAAGTTGAATATGAACAGGTCCAAGAATCAGAAAAAGAAGACTCTGATTCAGATGAAGATACACACACTCAGGAAGACTCAAATCAACAGACAACATCAAATTATTCCTCCATAATTACTCAAAAGAATCATCCTACAAGTCAGGTAATTGGTGAGAAAGACAAAGGTGTACAAACCACGAGAAGGATAATCAAAGACACCAAGAAATCACATATAGCCCTCATATCCATGGTGGAACCCAAGAACTTCAAGGAAGCCAATGAAGATGTAAATTGGTTACAATCAATGAACGAGGAACTCGATCAGATTGAGAAGAACAATACTTGGGAGCTTGTTCCTAGACTGGAAGATAAGAATGTAATTGTCTCCAAATGGGTGTTTAATAATAAAATGAATGAACAAGGACAAATTGTCAGGAATAAAGATAGATTGTTCTATAAAGGGTATGCTCAAATAGAAGGATTGGCTTTTGATGAAACATTTGTGCCTGTAGCAAGATTAGAAGATATTAGAATGTTTATTTCCTATTTGTGGCATAAGAAGTTTAAAGTCTATCAAATGGATGTCAATTCATCTTTTCTAAATGGATATCTAAAAGAAGAAGTCTATATGGAACAACCAGAAGGTTTCCAACTGTCATATAACCATGAATTTGTTTGAAAGATGAAGAAATCCTTATATGGGTTGAAACAAGCTCCTCATTCCTAGTACTACAGAATGGATAAGTATCTTCAAGACAAAGGGTTCAAGAGAGGAACAATTCACAACAATCTATATATCAAAACATAGGGTAATTATTTTCTCATTGTGTTGGTCTATGTAGATGACATCACCTTCGGAAGTAATAATTCTTCACTGGTAAAATGTTTTGCTTCTTCCATGCAGTATGAATTTGAAATGTCTATGATAGGGGAACTATCATTTTTTCTTGGTCTGCAAATTACTCAGAGGTATGAAGGACTATTTCTTTCTCAGGAGAAATATCTAAGAGAAATATTGAAAAGGTTTCAAATGGAAGATTCTACACCTATGAGCACACCTATGGTCAATGTATGAAAGCTAAGCAAGGATGATGACTCACCTAATGTTGATCTGAGTTCATATAGGTCTATGATAGGCAGCCTGCTGTACATCAAAACATCTCGTCAAGATATAATGCATGTTGTTGGAATGGTAGGAAGGTATCAGTCTACACCTAAACAAAGTCATTTGATAGCCGTCAAAAGAATATTCAAATATTTGAAAGGAACAATGAACTATGGCCTATGGTATCCTAGGAATCAAAATTTTCAATTATCAGTCTATTCAGATGTTGATTGGGATAAATGCATGGATGAAAGGAAAATCACGAGTGGAGGTGCATTCTTCTTAGGAGATTCTCTTGTAGCATTGTTGAGAAATAAGTAAGGTTCCATTTCCTTATAGAATATAGAAGCTGAGTACATTGCAGCTGCCACTTGTTGTACCCAAGTATTATGGATAATTCAAACACTTTCAGACTTGGAGGTAAATTATACTGCACCGATCCCAATTCATTGTGATAATACTAGTGCAATCAGTTTGTCAAATAATCATGTATTTCACACCAAGATCAAGCATATACCCATCAAGTATCACTTCTTGAGGGAATAGGTGACCGACATTGTTGTTTCTTTGCATTATATTGCATTCAAAGATCAGATTGTTGATATCTTCACTAAACCACTTGCAATAGCTTAGTTTGAGCATCTATGCCAGAAGTTGGGCATGACCCCATTATCAACCTAAAAGAGTCCATCCTATAATGGGGAGTATGTACTGGTTGAATATCTTATACCTCCACAAAGTACTACAACATCTCAGGGGGAGCACGTTTTATTTGACATTGATGTCAGAGGGGGAGAAAAGGAGTGGTCTGGATGCAACAGTTGGAGGTCCAAGAAGCATCCTTTTAGGGTTGCCATCAATGCCAAAGGGGGATATTGTTGGCATGTTTTACAAGAAAGCGTGTGCTTGTCATTGATGACAAGAAAAAAAATGTCGATGTTTTATAGGAAAAGAACAATCTTGGGGGGATAAGCGAATAGTATGTAGAAACAAGAAATCTCAGAAGAGATAGCAGTTTCTAGAAATGCAGACGAGGTCCAAGAGATAGAATCGAAGAAAGAGAAAAGGTTGAGACCCACAAACACTTAAAAAATATTCTAAGTTGGAGATATCAGAAGCTCAGGAGGAAGAGAAAAGTGGTCATTGGATCATCGATTCAAAAGACCAGAAACCGTTAGATCCAATGGATTTGCGAGGAGTTTACCCTTCAGGGAATCTCACTTTGGAAGAATTGGCAACTTGAAAGTTGAATTATCCGAAGCTTGAAATTTGAAATGAGTGTGGACCATCAGATCTGGAGAAAATGCTATGACCATCAGATTGAATTAGTGGAAGGAAAGGATAAGCAAGGGTTGAGATTTGATTTCACGATCACTTGAATATCCATCGACTGTTGGATCGAATTAATTGAAGGGTAATTTAAATGGGGTTAAAGAGTTGAGAATTTGATTATCCGAATACTTGTCAGTCGTCGGATCAAACGCAAATTTTTGTCAGTCGTTGGATCATTATAAGTGGAAGGACATGATAAGCTAGAAGAGTTGCATCATAGACATATTGGGTGGTTGATATAAGATCATGATCCAGTGAAAGTCATTTTTTTTGGGTATAAATATGTGAGGAGGTTACTCTCTAGAAAAATATCACTTCAAGAATTCAGTTTGAGATTGAAATCTCTGAAGTCTAGAGACCTGGAGAGATAAAATACTTTCTCGACCATCGGATCATCTAAAGAAGATCGCAGCCATCAGATCATTCTAAAGTGGAAGGACAAGATACGTTGGGTAAAGGGTGCGCTAATCTCAGTGGCCAAGAATCGAGGACTTAGATCTACGGTCGACAGGGAATATCAGACTTTCCCCCGATATTTCTTCCTTTAACCGTGCGGAGGGGTTCGAGTTGGTGGTATTTTCCTTATGGGACCCTCATAAATGTCACCTTTCTGTTAACTTAGACCCCCCTCACTCATTATCACTTAATGCCTAACTCCCCTCCAAGTAAACCACCAAACCATTCATACATACCACCTCCGCACTCTGACGTCACACTCAACTACCCACTACACATCACACTCCACTACCACACCCTACCTCCACTCTCCACTACACTACCTACATGTCTCACCCACGTCAACATACCACCTCAGCAAGGACGCAAGTCGTCCTATATAAAACATCACTTCAGGTGTATTCTCAACCGTTGATCATAGTACAATGGAAGGATAATGTAAGTTTGAAAATCTAAAATCCTGAAGTTCTAAAGGGTGAAGTTTCGACAGTCATCTATCTCAATGTTTGATTAATTCCTAGTCGTCTGATTGAACAATGAACAGATGAGTGTAAGGATCAAATATAACCATTGATTTGTTTCCCTTAAATAAACCATCCAACTTGATCCGTCCACTCATGAGCATCGTCAAGATCGTAATATTGATGGTCTTGTCACATTGCAAGGCCAGAACATGCTCGTGTCTTAATTTTTCACAAGCAGGCCACAATTGAATCCATGGTTTTGGAGAAAGGGTACATGGAAGCTGGAGGTAAATTGTGGGGCCAAAATAAGTTTGATATACACCACCTTTGGACATGCCTGCAATCACATGGTGTTCACAGCCATTTCACATTTTTATCCTATCCTTATAAGCTGCCTACACAAGTGTTTTAGAACCCTTGATTCTCATCGCAATCTTTTGAATAAAACGACATGATTATTTTGCGCATTCGCACACCTACCTTTTATTTTCATTTTCACGACTGCAAGTGTGAAAACCTTGAGTTTGAAGTCATGTTGATGGCATTAAAATCGTCACTGGATTATTATGGTTACTCTTGTTTATGTGGTCATTTCACCTCTAACTCATTGATGGTCACACAGTTGGCAAGACACCAAATATTTACTCACTTTGCCTTCTTGTTAATATGACTTCATTTTATAAGTTTGTGATGCAATGGTATTCTAGTGATTGTGATTGAGTCCTTGACACAATGATGGTTTGATGTTCTATTGTCTTTGATCAAATTCCTTGGTGTAATGCTTTCATGAGAACACATTAACATTGTGATTAGACCCTTGATGCAATGGTTTCATGCAACGCATAAGTTTTATGGTCAAATCTTTGGTGCTAAATTCGAAATATTGTTTTTTTTTAAATCATACAAACACTATTGCTTGTGTAAATATTCAGGTCGACTTATCATGGTTTTCCATAGCTGTTTGATTGGCATGTCGTTTGCATTGCTTTTAACACACACCAATAGTGATTTGAATCACCATAGCACCGTCGATTGTACATTTCGATATGAATGTTTTGCATGGGTTTGTTTCGTTCCACCACACTCACACACTTAGGAATTAATGCCTACCTTGTATCTCAGGTTACCTCTGTTGGTCTTAGGGAAACCAGTGAGCTTTCGGTTCTGCGTATACCCTGTCTAACCCCCTGTCTATTTACCTTGCTCACTGTGTGTTCTCTCCCATGGCACCTGTAGTGCGCATAGAACCTAATGGCATCCAAACACTCCTGCTATTTGACAACGCTCGTGAAGACCTGAAGAATAGTGGCTGGTTAGTTTTTATCCAAAAAGTTGAGGGTTTCAACCTCGCGGTAGCCCAACAATTCGCTCTCACATTCGACGGATGCAGGGATAAGGTTGGAGACATCCATCTTGAACTGGATGAATAATTCCTCAGTTCAGCCACGGGTTTTCCAGCTAAATGGAAGAGGTGGTTTAAGAATTCAAAAGTGGACGAAGTGCCATGGCCGCTCCTATTCACATCAAGGAAAATTGTCAGTTGTGACAGAGGTATGCCTGTCACTGCCCTCAAGCCCAGGTGGCATGATTTATTATCCATTGTTAAGCAATTCGTGACTTGCGAAGGTCGTTATGGTTTAGTGTTTCTTTACCATCTTCGATTTCTTATGAATTTTATTGAATTCCCTCTGAATATGCCTCAATACCTCCTACACAGTCTGTATAAAATGTCCAAAAGATTTAAGCGGGAGAAGGCTGGTAGCAGCCTCTTCCATCACTGCTTGATCAAAATCATTATTGTGCATCATTGAAGGATGAGAGGTGACTATTGGCAAGATTTCCTATCAAGGAATGGCTTTTCCACTCCCGAATGTGTTCAAGTGGACAAGGTTGTGGTCACTGAAACCCTGGTTGGGCCAACCGTGCCACCTCCTAACCTCCTACCCGCTGTCAAACCCTCGAACTGCCCCAACACTAACCTACCCGATACTATGCCCGACCCGTGTTCTAAAGAAAATACTAAGATTTTTAAGAGGACTGTAAGGAAGAAGGGAAAGGGTAATACCGATGCCAATAGTAAGGGAAAGAGGAATGCACGATGGATATCCAGGTGTGCTCGGAACAAGCCCAAACAAAACACTGACCAGAAGCCTATTGTTTTGAGCGAGGATTCGAAATCTGAGATTGAATTCTTTTTGGCTGAGGAATACCCTTACTCTCATGGCCTCTATTCTGTTTAACCCTACGACTATGTGTCCAACCTTCCACTGTGCCTCAAGAATGGCCCTAACTTCTCGGGAATTAAGATTGACAGTGGAACCTCTGGTAATTTAAAAGAACCCCCACCTGTAGTGGTTCGGCCCAATCAACCACCGTGTACTCAATGCAATTCTTGGCTTGAACGTTACTACATGGATGTTCCTTTTTTGCAATCTAAAATTAAGTCATCGGAGGAACGGGTTACTCTGTTGTCAAATGAAAATCACAGGCTACAAGCTTATGATAAGAAGCAAAATACCACGGGTTCTATCATCTTCAGAAATGTTGAGGCAGCTACTACCTTTGTTAACTCAAAGTTATCCTGACCAAATCATTTTCCTACAGCCCAGGTATGTGATTTCAATATCGATTTTTGGTTTGAATTAGCATAGCCGATTGTGTTTTCTCATAAATGGTTTTGCTTTGATAGATTTAAAAATGATTCTGTTATGTTCGAATTACCAAGAATGATTTTGTTTTGAATTGTGTTTGCGTTAAATCAGTGAAAAAGATTTGATTGTTAGATCGATTATAGCTCTGTTTTGATTAAATCGGTTTAATACGATTTTGTTGTTCTTGAATTGGTATAAACGATTAAATTGGCTCTGAGTTAGTTTGATTTAGTTTTTGTTTGGTTCGATTCATAAACGATTATGTATGTTTGAATTAGCATAATCATTTGTGTATGCATTGGATTACTATCAAAGATTGGTTTGATAAATAGAATATAATCTGTTGATTCAAAAATGATTTCGTTGATTTTGAATTATCAAAAAGATTCTGTATGTTTTGATTTGGTAATAAAAAAGTTGGTTGATAGATCGTATATATCCCTGTTACCATTTGATTAATTCAATTACGATTTCGTTGGTTCTGAATTGGCATAAAAGTTTTGGTTTGTTTTAGCGTGAACGATTTCCTTTGTTTTGAATTAGTGATTAAGGGTTTGTTTAATAGGTCGCATATATTTTTGTTATCATTTGGTTAATTTAAAACGATTTTGTTTGTAAATATGACCAGCTACAAAATCGTGAGATTCTGTAGGTAGTCATAAAATTTGGATTTTGTTGATTTTACAATTAAAACATTATCTAAAATTGTTTACTTTTTCCTATCTATAGGTACATACGAATTTCTATGGGAATTGGATCTGTTGTGGCAGTTTAGAACATACTTTTTGATTGCATAGTTTTGTTTTTAGTTGTTAGTCCTAGGCAGAAATAGAGATTTGGGAGATTGTTCCCATATTTTTTGCAAACTGTTTTTGATAATTCCCACAGGGATGTTTTACCCTGTGGCCTTTATATACTTGTTATTTTTTGTAAAGAACCCATCACTGTTGGGAGAACAAAGACTATGGACTTATGATGATACAGACTCGAATGGAAGTGGATCTTTTGTAACAGCTTTAGCTTTCAATTTATCATACTTTCGTTCAAGTTTTGTGAATTTTAATTTGTGATCAAGTTATTGACTACTTTAGATATCAAGACTTGTTACAGGTTGATGCGTTATGACTTAAATTTTGTCCATATTTTATGTGTCTCATTTTACTCACAGTAATCACTCTGTTTGAATTTAATTAACAAAAGGTTTATCTTTGTAATTAAATGAACAGTTATATGCAAATCTTCGCACTGGGATTTATCTAAATGTGATGATCTGTAAACTTTAAGATTGGTGTTGTTTTATGTCTTGTTTGTTCTGTCATTCGTATTCAAAGAGCACTGTTGCTCCCTATTTACAAGAAGCTTGTGGAAAATCTGGTGTGGGTTTCCTCCCATCAAACAGCTAAATCAAGTACTGTGCACAGGACAAATAGGAAGCGTTACTTCAGGTCAGTTTGTTATTTGCAATTTAATAGTTAATAAATTCGAGAATTCTCAGTAGTTTAGATAGATATATAGTTCAGATTTACAGTTAGGATTATTCTTTTAATTTCTCAGCTTAGTTAGTTTTCAATTTTTGTTCCTTTCTCATAAAAATTATAAAAATAAAAAAATAATAGTTTCACTGTCATAGGACAGTTCAAAAATGATTTTTGCAGGTTTTCAATTTAAAATCGATATTCTGTAAATACTGTACATATGCAATTGAGATTTAATCTCGTTGATAGCTGAACATTTAAATAAGTAGAATTATTGTTTTATGATATTAGTAAGTAAACTATATATATAGTTTTAGATTTGTATATAATTTGTTGTACTTGCTTTTTCACTTAGATTAGTTTCTTTAGTTTAGTTTTTCTTTCATTTTCCTAGGACTAAGATCGGCCAACGGAGTTGCTAAACCCGTCGGAGTGGGTCATCCCAAACGGCTTGGGTTATTTAGACAACCCCGGACCGGATCCACCCCTCCAGTTGACGGATGGTCAATTTCGCCCGTCAACAAATGGCACTAAAAGGAGGGCCTGGAAAGTATTAATGGCACGAGGCGGTCATAAAACTCCTCCACCACACAACCGCTTGCCTATAGTAACAAGAAGTCATTCAAACGATAACATCATCCCTCAAACAACAACCACATCAAACGACGATCTACGGATCACAGTCGAACCAATAACCCCAAATCCTATAGGGGGTGACGTACAAGAGATTGTCCATCAATCTCTCTTATGAACACATAGTGCCTTTGCCTGTTTAAGGCAACCAAATCGACCTTTGGACCAAACTTTAGATTTATTTGATATCAGAGAACAACTTGGAGGCACTAACCTTACTCTGAACCCTTCAGAACCAATCCTCACTCCTACTACGGGAGGATCTGGAATACCACCCTCACCACCTCCATCATCTCCTTCTTCTTTTGGAGAAGTCTCTTCTGACGAAGGCAGTTCCCTTTCTCAGCCTTCCACACCGCCTACACCAATGTCCAACCAGAACAATCCTTCCAGACCCTGGCTTGACCAGGATGCAGTAGCTGTACCTGGGCCACAACATCCCTTACCCAAACATTTGGAGAAGTGGCTTCCCAAGTTTGACCCTGACTCTAAACAGATCGTCGAAGATGACATTAAAAAGTTTATGTTAGCCATTAGACTCCATAATGTTGAGCACAAAGACGTAGTCTGTAGGTTGTTCCCCTACACTTTCGAGGTCAATTCCTCTACCTGGTACTTTTCCCAGCAACCCCATACCATCGTGTCTTGGGAAAAGTTCGAATCTTTCTTTCTTGAGAAGTTTGGGGATGATAAGTCCCCAGAAGTCCTAGTCATGGAGCTTTCTAGTCTAAGAATGAACCCCAAAGAGAAAATCAAAGACTTTAACCAAAGATTCTTAACACTTAAGAACCGAATCCCTATGGACTCGATGCCTGCCGAGAATCTTATCATATCATACTATACTAAATCCTTGCATCAAAGTATAGCCATTTGGGTA
Organism: Picea engelmannii; assembly: GCA_009831015.1. Taxonomy (NCBI): domain Eukaryota; kingdom Viridiplantae; phylum Streptophyta; class Pinopsida; order Pinales; family Pinaceae; genus Picea; species Picea engelmannii. Next base: position 326,624 of record ML781846.1, on the reverse strand, counting down.
AAATGATATAAAAAAACCACGTTGTTAGAGGCCTTCGAAGAGGCCAGCCAGATTGAAAAGGACATCCTTAGTTTAAAAGACACTACTAGCAATGAAACAGAAACTAGTTCATCTTCCAAAAAGAAGATCGAAATCCTCCCTAGACCTGTTCAAAATAAAACACAACCTGAAAGCTTGGATTTAGAAAACTTAACTAAAGTCGTTCAAAAACTGTCAAATCAAGTTATAGATTTGAAAAGGACGGTCAAAGAATCTTCTTCAAGCAAAGGGCCTTACAAACCCCCGTTCAGGAAGCCTTTTCCTACCAACCGACCTAATCCAAATACTGAGGGCCTAAATCTAGAAAGTCTGCAATTCGCCCTTCAAACAATTCTAGAAGCCCAGGATAACTTGATGCCTCCTGAGATTCTTGAAGAGGTAGTTGAACAGGAGACAGTTGAATCAGAAGAATCTTCTCCAAACATTTTTGGACACTTCTCGGATAACATTTTTCAAGCTAATTTCGAGACAATTCATCCCTACAATACTAGGAGTAAGACATCGAACAAACCTTCTTTTGAAAACACTACGACTTTTCCCCCAAAGCAATCTAAACCAACTGAAACTAAACAGAGTCATGTAAACCCCAACTTGGATTATGATTTAGTTTAAGATCTAAAAAAGTTAAGGGCTAACATTTATGTTTATGAGTTATTAAAATTTCCATTTCTACAACAAAAAATGTTACAGAATATCGCAGAGAATAGAAAAAACAGTAGTTCAAGAAGTAACAAGGTTGTTCAAAACAAATTTCCTCAGAAGACTTCCACTAAAAATAACATCCTCATGAGAAAGGAAGTCTTCCTGTAAATAATGTAACAAATGTAGATAAATTAGCTTTAGAGACTGCAAGTAAAAAGCCACAAGATTCCACCATTAGTACTCGCAAAAATGTACCTCCATTTTTGTTAACTTTCAAAATCTTTAATAGGAACGTGCAAAATTGTATCGTAGATTCAGGAGCGTCATCCAATGTAATGCCATGGTCTGTATGTCAAAAGATTAATGCTAAAGTTGAACCATCCACCTTAAAAATCATCCAACTTGATTGAACTAGTGTTAAAGTTGTAGGCGAATTATTGAATGTACTTATAAGATTATCGTCTAACCCCAAAGTTCATCAAGTAATTGATATTATTGTTGTGGATATTCCAGAAGTGTATGGTCTATTTTTAAGCAGGGACTGGTCAGAGCATATACACGGCTACTTCGCGACTGATTGGTCTCACTTGTGGCTGCCCGAGAATGAAGAGCCCAACAAGATAAAGGTAAATCATGAACGTTACCTAAAGCTCACAGTCACAGATTTAAATGATCCTAATGAGCCATTTACGCCTTCTGCTGATTCACCCGAAATACAAGGGATGGATACCTTTTTCGGCAATTTCATGGTCGAGACTTCAGCTATCACCAACCTGGAACAACAATCCGAGATTGTAGCATATGTGCAACCAACAGTTTCTACACAATGGTCTCATGCACCCGATAAGAATCAAGTATGGTTTCTTTACTTCGACGGGTCAAAGTCCAAAGAAGGAGCTGGTGCGGGCTACATTATTATTGATCCTGCAGGTAACAAAACCCTGATTGCATGCAGGTTATAATTTGAATGTACTAATAACACAGCAGATAATGAGGCTTTATTGCAGGGCCTCAGAAAATATTTAGACATGAACATTCAAAATTTGACTGTCTTTGGCAATTTGGAAATCATGGTTAGACAGGTAAGAGATTCTATCCACTGCCTGTCTCTGCATCTTAAAAGCTACCAATCTGAGGTATGGAATTTAATGAATAAGTTTTCTGCTTTCAATATAAATTCTATTCCTAGATTGAATAATTTTGAAGCTAATTTATTAGCTAATGTAGCTTCCAAACTCTTTCCTGCTGAAGGATTGTCCCCGAACGCTTTCTCCATCGAACTGTTGTTCAGGCCATTCATTCCCGACAACATCATGAATTTGAGAGTCTTCGATGATGATCAATAGATTATTAGCTTCTTGCATATGGAAGAAACCTTCCGAGGTGCGATGATTGACGAATGCACTCATGACGACAATCTGCGCGATTTCATGGTAATATTAGATCTGAGATCTCCTGAATCTTCATCGGACATGGTAAATTCGATCCCTAAATCTGTAGTTAGATTAGAAAAATTTTACGATCTTCAAGATAAATTCAAAAAATCGGTCAACTGTAAAACCAATAGTTCCTCGCTATCATATGAAAAAGTAAACTTGGGAACTAATGACAATCCACAGTGCATTAATTTAGGGGTGGGGTGCTCTGAACAAGAGAAAGCCGCATTTATTAAATTGTTTAAGGAATTTAAAGATGTTTTTGCATGGACGTATGACAACCTTAAAACTTTTTACCCTAACATGATACAACACGTCATTCCTATGAAACCCCAAACCTTACCGTTTCAACAAAAGTTAAGAAAAATGCACCCTAAGCTCGAACCGACCATCAAAAAAGAATTAAATAAACTCCTGAATGCTAAGATAATTTTCCCTGTTAGGCACACACAATGGGTTTCTAACCTTGTCCCTGTCTAGAAGAAAAGTGGGGAAATCTGACTATGCGTCAATTTCCAGAACCTTAATCGAGCGTCTGATAAAGACAACTACCCTGTCCCACCCATGGAACAGATCCTGCAACAGGTATCTGGTTCTGAGAGACTATCCTTATTGGATGGTTATTTAGGGTACAACCAAGTCCTGATGTCTCCTCCAGACCAAATTAAAACTACCTTCCACACTCCATGGGGCACCTACTCTTATAGGAAAATGCCCTTTTGGATTGATTAATGTTGATGCTACTTTCCAAAGAGCGATGGACATCGCTTTCCAAGGATTAATCAATCAATCTGTCGTAGTTTACTTAGATGATGTTACTATATTTTCTAAAAACAAAACTGATCATCTAGCTCATTTGAGAGTCGTTCTACACCGATGTCGTAAATACGACATTTCCTTGAATCCTAAAAAATCTATCTTCACAGTAGAACAAAGTAAGCTCTTAGGATTCATTGTGTCAAGAAAAGGGATGATTATCGACCCTGAGAGGACCCAAGTCATCTCAAAACTTCCCCCTCCCTCATCCAAAAAGTCTATGTAGTCTTTCTTAGGCCAGATAAACTTTGTTAGGAGATTCGTTCCCAGTTTCTCCGAGATGGTGAGACCTTTACAGAATTTAATTAAGAAAGACGCACAATATCATTGGGGACCCTTAGAAAATCAAGCTTTTAATTTAATAAAAAAGGCCATAATAGACGCTCTTGAGCCCTGACTTTTTGCAAGACTTCATGCTCTACACATTTTCTTCTGACCGCTCCTATGCTGCTGTTCTAACTCAAAAGAACGTTGAAAACAATGAAGTACCCATTGCCTTTATGATCTCTGCTTTCAAAGGTGAAGAACTTAATTACCCAACAGTATATCGGAAAGCCTACGTTGTTTTTAAAGAAGTCAATCATTTCCGATCTTATCTTTTGAAATCTAGGACGAAAATTATTGTCCCCTACCCAGCCGTCAGGAATATGTTAGTGCAGAAAGAACTAGGCGAAAAGAGAGTGAACTGGGTCACCTCCTTACATGAGTATGACATAGAAATCACCCCAGCTCAAATAGTGAGAGGCCAAGGGCTGTGCAAGTTAGTTGCTGACTCAGTAGGAGGACAGAAAGAAGAAAACGATATGTCAAACCCAGGACAACAAAATCAAAATGCAATCTGCTGTGCACAAAACTTTGTTAGTCCCTGGTATGATGATATAAAATTCTGTCTTGAACATGGATCAGCCCCCCGTCACCTGAATCCCACTAAAATAAAAGTGTTAATATTAAAATATGCCTCATTTTAGTTGATTAATGGTATTCTGTTTCGTCAAAATTTTGATGGAGTACTAATGCGTTGTCTTGAGAAAGATGAAGCAGAAAAAGTCTTACTAGAATTGCACGCAGGAGAAGCTGGTGGACATTTTGGTGGTGACACCACTACCCATAAAGTTTTGAGAGATTGTTATTACTGGCCTACACTATTTAGAAACGCTCATGCCTTTTGTCGCAAATGTATTATTTGTCAAAAAGCATCAGGGCGGTTACAGAAACCAACCTTTCCTTTGCAACCTATTTCAGTAGACTCCCCTTTTCAGCAGTGGGCTCTTGATATTATAGATCCAATCAATCTTCCATCCACATAGCAGCATAATTTTATCATAACAGTCACAGATTACTTCACCAGGTGGTCTGAAGCTGCCACATTAAGAGCTGTGAACACCAGTCAGGTAATTGCCTTTTTAAATTCGAATATTATTACTCGTTTTGGTATCCTTGACTGTTTAGTATTCGATAACGCTTCTTATTTCTCTTCTCTTGAGATGAGTGAGTTCGCTCTAGAAAAAGGAATTAAATTAAAGTATTCTACCATCTACTACTCCCAGGGAAATGGATTGGCAGAATCAACAAACAAGAATCTGATTAAAATCATCAAGAGAACGGTAGCTGAAAATCACAAAAATTGGCATAATGCACTGTTAAACGCAATCTGGGCTGATAGGGTAACACCGAAAACTGTTGTAGGTAACTCTCCCTTCTTCCTCGTTTATGGCAGAGAAGCAATTCTGCCACCACATATTCTTCTTCTCTCACTACATCTTTCACAGAAAATACAAGAAGAAGATTGTCTCCCTTTGGAGAACCGAATTAACGCTTTAATGAAACTAGAAGAGGTAAGGGCTCAAGCTAGACGTAAGTTAGATCAGCATCAACTAGTGGTTAAAAGCTGGTTTGATTCCAACTCTGCCTATGATAGGAACTTTGAAGTAGGTGACCTTGTCTTGAAATGGGACAAACCGCATGAGGGAAAGGGAGAACACACGAAGTTTCAGAACTTATGGTTTGGACCGTTTTTAATTGCTGAGAAATTGGGTCCCATCTCTTTCCGGTTACAGAATCTAGAGGGACAGCCAGACACCTATTCGGTGAATGGCCAAGATCTAAAAATATATTTCGCTTGATGACAACCTTGTGTATACTGTGTAAATATTTTTCTTTTGTTTGCTTTTCTTTTGCTGTTTTGGTTTTGATTTGTCCTTACACTTATCAGTTTTTTATTTTTGGAAATACACATACCTGCATTTTGAACTGTTCAGACGAAGAAAATAGAAAATTCTTTCACTGAAATAACTGTTAAAAAGTTGTCTAAACATCAAGTATAATGTACTTCTAAAATTTACAGCCATGATTGAGAAAAAATTGTTGTTTGAAAGAATTTTATTGATTTCAGTCTCTAAGTAAAGCCTGTCACGATCATCCATTATCTTCCTACGCTGTCCCTGTTCCTTAAGGGAATGACTCAGAAGATGTCTCCCTGCCTTAGAAGGTCGGTTTTGTAAACAAACCATCTTTGAATCTTAATGAAGTACAGTTTTAAAAAATTCTTTCAAGGTCTGTAAAAATATGTCTAAAAAATCATAATATTTAGTGTCACCCCGCTCAATTATATATCTTTAAAAAAAATTAAATCATAAAAGAGCTGTGGGAAGTATTTGCAAACCCGCCGAGATGTTGAACAGGTCTGCTGGCAGCGGGTAAATGCATGCATGATGCCAAGACAACTTCACCGGGGTACTGAATAGGCCCGCTGGTAGCGAAGCAATGTCGGGTATATGAAAATTCGTAAGTATGAAATTTCTTGACCTTAAAATGTCCTTTATTCTGATATGGAACTTCTTGGCAGGATACAGATGTCAGACTGGGTTAAATGGAAACCCTGTCGAGGCTATGGACGCCTGCTGGCAGCAGTGGCTCATTCAACAGTATTGGAGATTTTATCTTTAATATCATGACTCGCTTGTCTTAAGATTGTTATCAGTTTTCACCTTTTAATCACAGCTAGAATATTTCATTAATGATGATGTTTAAACACTTTTCTCGTTGTTTTTGAGCTAGAATTATTCTCATTATCATAATCTGAATTTGTTCTTTTGGCAGAGATAACTGCTTCTACCAGTGTGTCACCATTGTTGGTAGCCATTTTGCATTTTTATCCTATCCTTATAAGTTGCCTACACAAGTGTTTTGGAACCCTTGATTCTCATCGCAATCTTTTGAATAAAACGACATGATTATTTTGCACATTCGCACACCTACCTTTTATTTTTTGTTTTCACGACTGCAAGTGTGAAAACCTTGAGTTCGAAGTCATGTTGATGGAATTAAAATTGTCACTGGATTATTATGGTTACTCTTGTTTATGTGGTCATTTCACCTCTAACTCATTGATGGTCACACATTTGGCAAGACACCAAATCTTTACTCACTTTGCCTTCTTGTTAATATGACTTCATTTTATAAGTTTGTGATGCAATGGTATTCTAGTGATTGTGATTGAGTCCTTGAAACAATGATGGTTTGATGTTCTATTGTCTTTGATCAAATTCCTTGGTGCAATGGTTTCATGAGAACGCATTAACATTGTGATTAGACCCTTGATGCAATGGTTTCATGCAACGCATAAGTTTTATGGTCAAATCTTTGATGCTAAATTTGAAATATTGTTTTGCTTTAAATCATACAAACACTATTGCTTGTGTTAATATTCAGGTCGACTTATCATGGTTTTCAATAGTTGTTTGATTGGCATGTCATTTGCATTGCTTTTAACACACACCAATAGTGATTTGAATCACCATAGCGCTGTCGATTGTACATTTAGATATGAATGTTTTGCATGGGTTTGTTTCATTCCACCACCCTCGCACACTTAGGCATTAATGCCTACCTTGTATCTTGGGTTACCTATGTTGGTCTTAGGGAAACCTATGAGCTTTCGATTCTACGTATACCCTATCTAACCCCCTGTCTGTTTACCCTGCTCACTGTGTGTTATCTCCCATGGAACCTGTAGTGCGCATAAAACCTAATGGCATCCAAACGCTCCTGCTATTTGACAATGCTCATGAATACCTGAAGAATAGTGTGTGGTTATTTTTTATCCAAAAATTTGAGGGTTTCAACCTCGCGGTAGCCCAACAGTTCTCTCTCACATTCGACAGATGCAGGGCTGAGGTTGGAGACATCTAGCTTGAACTGGACGAAGAATTCCTCAGTTCAGCCACAGGTTTTCCAGTTAAAGGGCAGAGGTGTTTTAAGAATTTGAAAGTGGACGAAGTGCCATGGCCACTCCTATTCACATCAAGGAAAATTGTCAGTTGTGACAGAGGTATGCCTGTCACTGCCCTCAAGCCCAGGTGGCATGATTTATTAGCCATTGTTAAGCAATTCGTGACTTGTGAAGGTCGTTATGGTTTAGTGTTTCTTTACCATCTCCGGTTGCTTATGAATTTTATTGACTTCCCTCTGACTATGCATCACTACCTCCTACGTAGTCTGTATAAAATGTCCAAACGATTTAAGCAGGAGAAGGTTGATAGCAGCCTCTTCCATCACTGCTTGATCAAAATTGTTATTGTGCATCATTTAAGGATGAGAGGTGACTGTTGGCAAGATTTCCTATCAAGGAATGGATTTTCCACTCCCGAATGTGTTCAAGTGGAGAAGGTTGTGGTCACTCAAACCCTGGTTGGGCCAGCCGTGCCACCTCCTAAACTCCTACCCGCTGACAAACCCTTGAACTGCCCCAACACTGATCTACCCGATACTATGCTCGACCCGTGTTCTAAAGACAATACTAAGATCGTTAAGAGGACTGTAAGGAAGAAGGGCAAGGGTAATACCGATGCCAATAGTAAGGGAAAGAAGAATGCATGATGGATATCCAGGTGTGCTCGGAACAAGCCCAAACAAAACACTGACCAGAAGCCTATTGTTTTGAGCGAGGAATCAAACTCTGAGATTGAACACTTTTTGGCCGAGGAATACCCTTACTCTCATGGCCTTTTCTCTATTGAACCCTACGACTACGTGTCCAACCTTCCACCATGCCTCAAGAATGACCCTAACTTCCCAAGAATTAAGATTGATAGTGGAACCCCTGGTAATTTAAAAGAACCCCCACCTGTAGTGGCTCAGCTTGATCAACCACCATGTACTCAATGAAATTCTTGGCTTGAACGTTACTACACAGATGTTCCTCTGTTGCAATCTAAAATTAAGTCATTGGAGGAATGGGTTACTTTGTTGTCAAATGAAAATCACAGGCTACAAGCTTATGATAAGAAGCAAAAGACCACGGGTTCTATCATCTTCAGAAATGTTGAGGCAGCTACTGCCTTTGTTAACTCAAAGTTATCCTAACCGAATTGTTTTCCTACAGCCCAGGTATGTGATTTCAATATTGATTTTTGGTTTGAATTAGCATAGCCGATCGTTTTTTCTCAGAAATGGTTTTTCTTTGATAGATTTAAAAATGATTCTATAATGTTTGAATTACCAAGAATGATTTCGTTTTGAATTGTGTTTGCGTTAAATCAGTGCAAAAGATTTGATTGTTAGATCGATTATAGCTCTGTTTTGATTAAATCGGTTTAATACGATTTTGTTGTTCTCGAATTGGTATAAACGATTGAATTGGCTCTGAGTTAGTTTGATTTAGTTTTTGTTTGGTTCGATTCATAAACGATTATCTATGTTTGAATTAGCATAATTGTTTGTGAATGCATTGGATTAGTATCAAAGATTGGTTTGATAAATAGAATATAATCTATTGATTCAAAAACGATTTCGTTGATTTTGAATTATCAAAAATATTCTGTCTATTTCGATTTGGTAATAAAAAAGTTGGTTGACAAATTGCATATATCCCTATTACCATTTTATTAATTCAATTACGATTTCGTTGGTTCTGAATTGGCATAAAAGTTCTGGTTTGTTTTAGCATGAACGATTTCCTTTGTTTTGAATTAGTGATTAAGGGTTTGTTTAATAGGGCACATATATTTATGTTATCATTTGGTTAATTTAAAACGATTTTTTTTGTAAATATGACCAGCTACAGAATCATGAGGTTCTGTAGCTAGTCATAAAATTTAGATTTTGTTGATTTTACAATTAAAACATTATCTAAAATTGTTTACTTTTGCCTATCTACAGGTACATACGAATTTCTATGGGAATTGGATCTGCTGTGGAAGTTTAGAACATACTTTTTGATTACATAGTTTTGTTTCTAGTTGTTAGTCCTAGGCAAAAATAGAGATTTGGGAGATTGTTCCCATATTTTTTGCAAATTGTTTTTGAAAATTCCCATAGGGATGCTTTACCCTGTGGCCTTTATATACTTGTTATTTTTTGTAAAGAACCCATCACTGTTGGGAGAAAAAAGACTATGGATTTATGATGATATAGACTCGAATGGAAGTGGATCTTTTGTAACAACGTTAGCTTTCAATTTATCATACTTTCATTCAAGTTTTTTGCATTTTAATTTGTGATCAAGTTATTGACTACTTTAGATATCAAGACTTGTTACAGGTTGATGTGTTATGACTTAAATTTTTTCCATATTTGATGTGTCTCATTTTACTCACAACAATCACTCTGTTTGAATTTAATTAACAGAAGGTTTATCTTTGTAATTAAATGAATAGTTATATGCAAATCTTTGCACTGGGATTTATCTAAATGTGATGATCTGTAAAATTTAAGATTGTTGTTGTTTTATGTATTGTTTGTTCTTTCAATCGTATTCAAAGAGAACTGTTGCTTCCTGTTTACAAGAAGCTTGAGGAAACTCTGGTGCAGGTTTCCTCCCATCAAACAACTAAATCAAGTACTGTGCACAGGACAAATAGGAAGCGTTACTTCAGGTCAGTTTGTTATTTTCAATTTAATAGTTAATAAATTCGAGAATTCTCAGTAGTTTAGATAGATATATAGTTCAGATTTACAGTTAGGATTATTCTTTTAATTTCTCAACTTAGTTAGTTTTCAATTTTTGTTCCTTTCTCATAAAAATTATAAAAATAAAAAATAATAGTTTCACTGTCATAGGACAGTTCACAAATGATTTTTGCAGGTTTTCAATTTAAAATATGTATTCTGTAAATACTGTACATATGCAACTGAGATTTAATCATGTTGATCGTTGAACATTTAAATAAGTAGAATTATTGTTTTATGATATTAGTAAGTAAACTGTATATATAGTTTTAGATTTGTATATAATTTGTTGTAGATTCTTTTTCACTTAGATTAGTTTCTTTAGTTTAGTTTTTCTTTCATTTTCCTAGGACTTAGATCGGCCAACGGAGCAGCTAAACCCATCAGAGTGGATCATCCCAAACGAATTGGGTTATTTAGACAACCCCAGACCGGATCCACCCCTCCAGTTGACGGATGGTCAATTTCGCCCGTCAACACATGGTCACATGAGATCATCACCCAAGTTCATATGGGGGGAGGAGCTAGCATGTCACTAAGCTCCATTTCAGAGTTCAGGATATCGGGAAGTGTCGTTTCAATAGGGGTTTGGTCACCGTCGATGGTCACATAAAAGGAAGGGGATTAGCAAGAAAGGCTAGAGCCTGTTGTGAAGGTTTCTTAGGAAGGGAAAAGGCACCAAAGGAATGAGTGCACAGAGGTTATATCTGTAACTGGTGGAACAAACTGATTGTACCTGCTAGAAACAAAGTTATTACATTTTCCAGAGAATTCAAAGATCTTGAGGGTGATCTCTAGAGGATCTGAAGAGTCTCAAGGTAACTACTAGTAGGATGAAGACTCATCATAGAGACAATTGACAGATGGAAAATCATCGAAGACTATAACTTCTAGAGAAGTCAAAGAATCTTAGGATAATGACCACTCACGAAGAACATAATCAACATGATCACCAGAGAGAATGAATAGTTAGGTGTATGATCTGGAAGAGGAATTGGCATGATAAATATACACAAAACAAAGAAGATATTATTTCTTCTGTTGAGAGTTATTCATGCAGGTAGAATCGTGATGTGTGTAGTAGTTTAAACACACAGAAGAGGCATAGCACATAGAATGGAAATAATACACAGAGCATAAAGCGCAAAAGAAAGACATAGAAAAAAAATGTATATCTGAGAGAGGAAGAGAAATCCGAGGTGCACAAGCATAGAAGATCAGTGTAGTAGAACAATGATGAGACTGGTAAGCCTTTGACAAAAATTGTATCACTATAATAATTTTTAGTAACGAAGTTTTGATAATCAGGGTGGTAGGGAGGTTCTATGGAGGATTGTTGTCCTTAGAGTTTCAAGTGTGTGCTTGAACACAGAGAGTTGTAGCTTCCATTTCGTTGCAGCCAGAAAAAATCAGGGTGGTAGGATGGTGTAACGGAGAACTATTGTTCTCTATTATACAGGATGGTACCTGTGTGACTGGAATTTGGTGCTTCCATACAGTTGGTGCTGGAACACTCAAGGAGTTGATGATTCCTTCTAGTGGGTCCTAGAGAAACCAGAGAGTTGGTGCTCTCAACAAATTGCTTCATTTAAAACAGAGTTTGGAGCCTGAAGAGGATTTGGATCTCATAAGAATGATAATGTACAGAAAATAAAAATACTTATCATACCAAGAAGAAGAGTTTTTTCCCTTTATGGGTTTCCTCAGGAAATATTTGACTATATATTTCATGTGTGTGATTGATGTTGAATATTCTATTTCTTACTTCCCAACATTATTGTGATCTTTATTGAGTGTTCTGTAAAGGGTTTAAACTGGGCATAATTTTTTAAGCACAGTAACAACTGATTCACCCCCCCCCCCCCTCTCAGTTGTCCAACAATCTTCTAGGGTAAAGTCTCAGGTAATGAATTGTTTCCAGTTGCTTCCTCTTTTCATTAATTTAGGGACAACCAATAATTGTATTAGTCCATGGTGATAGAGACTTGTCTCTAATTTTTTAGAAACATACCTAACTCCTCTAGCCATCTTACTTAGACTCATCCATAAAAAGTATGCAAAATTCATTTTTGGACCTCCTTCAAAATGCAGTAGTAATCTTAAGTGGTAAAGGAAGGTAATGGAATACCTACCTTTACAGGTTATAAATATATGAAATCTAACAAGCATGTTTCCATAATCCATTTTAATCCACTGTTGAGGAATACCCATAGTCCAATCCAGATCTGAATGCTCAGGCACTAATAACTGCTAACAGAGTTGTCGGTAAATCATCATGCCCTTAAAGTACTTTTCACCCTCCAATGGCAAGCCATTTACCTATGCTATAGAATCTTTCTTCACCTGTAGTGTTAGAATCCCCAATTGAATAGTCTCACGATCATAACTCTATGTAAAGGCCTGGGACATTTCATCATGATTGCCTTAAAATTGTTCTATAAATGGTACCCATCCATCCCTTTCAATTTTTTCTCTACATGTTTTGTACTCCTTAGTCTCTCGAAACACCATAAACACAGGTTCATGGAGATCAACCCCCATTCCTATTTTGGAATAAATGTTCAATTTAACACAATGAATCAGGATGTGTCTGGGAGGAGGGTTTGGTATCGGAATAGAAGAACAAGTTTTGCAGAGTAACATAGTGAATGTAGTAAGAAGATTAACAGAGTAACGAAACTAAAAAAAATAACGAATCTCGAGCAGAAATGAAGAGATAATGACGATGGTTCTTTATGTCATAAATATTATAATGATGCTCATATGAATGGCTACACCTTTTAGAGGAGTGTCTTTTGTAATAATATTCAATTATGGTTATGATGGAAACAAGGTTTTATGAACAATGTACTTAAGAGTGTGGAGTCATGAGTAACAAATAAGATCCGTTATTGATTTGACATTAATTATTATCAAGATTCATTATGGATCATAATTAAGAGATAGGGTCAAATGTGACTCTAATATAATGATAGGATGGTGGTCATCATTTTTTGTAACGAATTTGATATAAGTATTTGTACCAATAATAGATCCCCTACCTATACTACCCTTTTTTAAAATAAAAGTGATATAAGAATAGTTTAGATCCCATTAGAAGAGAGGAACATATAAAAGAATACATCCCAGGATGATTGACTTGTATCATATCCAAGTTTATAGAGATGAAGCTTTTCTTGCTTAGATAGGGTGAACTACATAGACTCAGGGTCCCACTTTCATGCAAACCTATTTATTTTAAAGATAGATTTGTAAAGTGGATACTGGAAGATTCTTAAGAACATCATCCAAGAGGTAAAGTTCATCTCCTAGATTTGATTTGATAGTGATCGCTTCAGAATGAGACCCAAAGGTTTTTGTTTAATTTTTTGTTTTCCAATTTATGTTTTCAACTCCCTTTTACCTGGTATATCTCTATTTCTAGCAAGCTTGTTCACTACCCTAGCGGGTTTACCTTAGTACCATACAAGTAAAGCCCCACTTCCAATAGGTTTGTTCAGTATCCTGGTGGGTTTACTTACACTTCCTGACACTTCCTTTTATTAGTTTACTTAAAATATTTAGAATGATGTATACTACTCATTGACATTTTTTAGAATATAAGGAAGGCAGGTGGTATGAGAGTGTTTTAGATTTAGTAGGCACATAATTAATTATTTGTATTTATCCCAAGAGTGACATCATGCACATTAGCCTTAAATCTCAACTATTCAATGTATAATAGAGCATCTCAGATAATGACTAAGAGGTCCTTCTATTTAACCTATTAAGTTTCTCATGAAATTCCATTGAGGTTTTATAGGATTGGTCCACCACATGAAGTTTTTCATCAATACTTCCCAAGAAAAGCTTCTAAAGAGAAACTTGCAAAAGAACTTGCTTAATCAACTACATCAGTGTTAAACACAATGGTGTCCCCACTTTTCAATAGATACTTCAATTATTAATCACTTTTTCAGAATGATTAGGTAATAAGGAATATGCACCCCATGATCTTATAGAGTTGAATGTGAAAGTATATCTTTATATTATAACAAGGTTGATACACTTAGGGGTAATTGTAACAATGTAGGAGGAATGTGTATATAAAAGTAAAGAACAACTCAGCACAAGACTTACATGGTTCTTGATAGAAAGAACATGAAAATATTATCTCGTACATCCAATTTCCTGAAGTGAAAATAGTGTCAAGTACAAGTTAGAGAGCACACAAATTTGGCATCAATACCATCTTGGTACCGTAATAGATTCTCTGAGTACCAGAAAAGGTGTTTTTCGTACCGGATCAAACACTATCGTATGCACTTGACAAGGTCCCCACTCTTTTATGGTATTTACAACTGAACTTATAAGCCTTACATGGTGGCTGACATCTCCTCAAGTTGTGAAGGAAGCCAAGTTTTTGGAGTGTCCACATGTATTCACAAAAACCTAAAAGTGATAGATAGGTAGAATTAAGTTCCAAATTTTTGCAACAATTCTTAGTCCAACAATATTACACTATTGATGGGATTCCTTTTAACTTCAACTAGAGAATAAAACCTGTAAATATTTCCTTATTATTAGTAAAATAGGATCTAACTACTACTATTCTAAAAATTTGGCTAGGGACAATGCCAACCACGAAACTCAATGAAACTTTGTACAATAAATAATCTACAGAGAAAAATCATGATCAGGTTATTCCAAAAATTCACACAACTCACATATTTACAAATATGTACAAAACTAAATCAAATATCAAAGAATAACAATGGTGGATCAGTAGGGGAAGAACTCTCCTTGCTTACCACTTGCATTTCAGAACTTTGGAGAACATGTTTGACAAAATGTTTTTTGGAAAAGGGCTTAAGATATACCTCTAAGAGATGTCTATTTACCATGAATGAAGTTTGATCTGCATCAATGGTTTTTATCTTGAACAAAAAATTATCATATACTGTGTCCATCTCATAAGGTCCCAACCAACGGGTTGAAAACTTACCTTTAAAATTTTTAAACCTGTTGTCATACAATAAGGCCCAATCACCTGGGTGAAAGGACTTTTTCTTAATAAAATTGTCATGCCATTTAGTCCTTTGATCTTGAATCAACATGGTATCATGAAGATCATATTTCCTAATCTCATCAAGTTCATTCAACTGCAATAATCTCTATTTATGTGCCTCATATAGGTCCATTCCTAATTGCATGGTTGTTCTAATGGTTTTTACTTGAAACTCTATGGGAAGTAAAACATGCTTCCCATACACCAATTCATAAGGGGTATGGCTTGTTGTATTTCTCCAGGGTGTTCAGTAAGCCCATAAGGCTTCAAGAAACCTATCATCCCAGTATTTATGGTGCAACTGAATTTGTTTTGTGAGAATAGCCTCAATCACCTTATTGGTTGACTCCATCTGTCCATTTTCTTGGGGGTGGTAAGGTGTAGATTTCCTGTGCTTGATGTGATATTTTTCTTCAATGGATTTGACCATATTAGAAGTAAATTGGGTCTCTTGGTCTATCACTATCTCTCTAGGCACACCAAAATGGGTAAATATTTATTCAAACAAAAAGTCAACAACAAATTGTTCATTTGCATAATACAAAGATTTAGCCTCAACCCATTTTGTCACATTATCTACACAAACCAATATGTACCTTTTCCTTATAGATGTAGGGTTGATTGTCTTATGAAATATAATTCCCATTTTTCGAAAGGTTCAATTACTACATGTTCTTGAAGAGGCATTTCAACAACTGAGGTTGGCTTCCCCATCCTTTGACAATCATCAAAACTCTCCACATACTTCTTTGCATCTTTAAAAATGTTTGGCTAGTAGTATCCTGACTATAATATTTTGTATGTTGTCCTCTTGTAAACAAAATTCCCACCACATGGCCCATCAAGGAAGTCCCTAAACATTTCATGCATTTCATCTTCCCTTACACAACTTATGATCACCAAGTGAGGCCCAATACGGTATAAACAGTCATCATGCCACATGTAATTAGAGCTTAGTTGTATGATCCTCTGTTTTTCCTGAGACGATAGATTTTGAGGTACTTTCCCTATCACAAGATATTTAGCCATGTCTGCATACCAAGGAAAATAATAAAATATAGAAAATAAATTCTCATCAGGAAAATTATCATTAACTGGTGTATTTTCTCCTATATGCATAAGTCTAGACAAAAAATCAGCAACAAGATTATCTCTCCCTGGTCTATCTATAATACTGATGTTGAATTCTTGTAAAAATAATAGCCATATTGTAATTCTAGCATTTGTGACAGGTTTATCCTTAAAAATATGATATTTGAGTGATCAGTGTGTACAAATACCTCATACCTAGTTATATAGTGTCAAAATTTGTTAATTGCATGAACCACTGCTAAGAATTATTTTTCAGTAATTGTATAATTTAATTCTGCAGGAGAAAGTTTTTTGCTGACAAAATAGATAGCATAAGGAACTTGATTTTCTCTTTGTCACAAAATAGCACCCAGAGATATATTTGAGGCATTAGTACAAATATGGAAGGGGAGGGACCAATTTGGCCCTCTCAGAATGGGACCAATCGAAAGCCTATATTTTAAAATTTCAAAAGCAATTTGTCATTGAGGATTCTAATAGAATTCAACATCCTTTAACTTGAACAATGGGGCAAGTAGGTTTGCAAAATTTTGAATAAATCTTTTGTATTACCTGCCATGCCCTAAGAAGCTTCTAACCTCTTTTTGGGAACTAGGGATTTTGATTCGAGAAATGATTTCAATTTTAGCAGGATCTACCCTTATTCCAGTACCAGAAATATGTTGACCTAAAACAATCCCCTCATTAAACATCATTTTGGATTTTTCATGGCTGAGGGAAATGTTGGTTTCTCTACAAATGATCAATACTTTCTTGAGGTTTTCCAAGGCTTTCTAAAATTCATCCCCATATACTATGAATTCATCCATGGAGACTTCCACATAGTCATGGGTTAAATCAAAAAAGACGGCTAAAAAAACCCATTAAAAGGTGGTAGGGGCATTACATAAGGCAGAGCGAAGAACCGTATAAGCATAAGCTCCACAAGGGCAAGTAAAAGTGGTCTTTTCTTGATCCTCTGGTGTAGTTTGGATCTGGTTATAACCATTGAACCCATCCAAGAAGGAAAAATACTTTTTCCTAGACAAAGTATCCAACACCTGGTCTATAAAAGGTAAAGGAAAGTAGTCTCTAAATGTAGCCTTGTTTATCTCTCTAAAATCTACACAAATTCTCCATTTTCTGTTTTTATTAGGAACAATGAATAATGGAGATACCAACTTACTATCTGAAATGGGATAGATAACATTGACATTTAGGATATTTCGTAGCTCTTTCTTCAGTATGGATTGATCTTCCTTTGAGGTTACCTAATAGTCTCGATTTGATCATTGGTACAGATGTGATGGATACACGTATCTAGGTGGATCCCTTTCATGAAAGAATAGTCTCATTAAAAGGCATCATATTGTTCTTGAATCGTTTGAATCAATTGATCTTGTTGTTTAGCTTCCAAATCAGAATTGATATAAAGACACTTCGCATGGCTGATTTCCACTGCTTTAATTGGTGTCTCTTTACCCTCATTCATTGTTGTCATAGTAAACAAGGTAGAAGGATGATAGAGTTCCTAAAATTCAGAGCTGAAAATATGTTTATATTCTTGACAAGATTATGGATATTCAATACATTCAGTCTCAGCTAGAAATTGGCTTAAAACTTGATCTTTAAATGGTTCTTGGAAACCTCTTATTTCTTCAATTGTTAACAAGGGTTGAGCACATTCCACCTCCCCATATAGATTCAAAAACCATAAAGGAATTTCTATAGTTAGTTGGGCAGGAGGGAATAGAGTAAGATTTCGGCTGTGATGCCCATTGGAAATTGTCATCTCTCCAGACCAACATCCAATAAATGCATCATTAGTTGCCAACTAAGGTTGACGAAGCACCACTTGATGTCCGGGTTTGGAGGATTTTGGTTGTATTACCAAGAAGTATACAGGATAATCTCAAGAAGCTAGGATGACTGTTACATCATCTATACTTCCTGTTGGAATGATGATTGATTTATCTGCTAATTCCAATAGGGTTTGAGTTGGCCTTAATTGTTTTAGTTGCATTGTGTGCATGGTACCAACATGCATAACATTTATTTATTCCCTAATATCAATAAGTGTATTTGGTAATGAAATTCCATAAATTTCTATGGTTACCACTAGGTTCCATAGGTAATGTATTTGAATGGAATTTCTCATATGAATTCATACAAATTTCCAACCACATATATAATAGGAGGCTCCTTCCTCTTTGTCCCAGGAGTTTTAATGCAAAGGTCCCTTACAATCTTGGCATAGATAGGGATGTCCTTAATATCTTGTAGCAGGGGAATATTTACACATATATTTCCTAGATAGGCTTCTATATTTTATCCTAATGGAGCCTAAAGTTTCTTTATAAGAAACATTTTTGGATAAGGTGGAGAGTTAGCTTCCTGAGGTAATTATGGTTCTACAGTAGGTTTGGCTGGAAGCTCAGGAGGAATTTTCTCTATAGAAGGGGTGTCTCTATCTTCATCTCATTTAGTTTTTGATTGTTTATATTGAATAACCACTTTAGAATTTGTTTTATTTAATACCTTCCCTGATCTTAATTGGATTTCATTTAATGGAGTCGAGGTAATGACATAAGTTGGGAAGGTATGTAGTTCCATATTTTGTATAGGTTGGGTAGGCATATTATTAGAGTTTGCAATGGGTTGTGTATTAATTGGGGTAAGATAGGGAGGATTAAGATTAAGTGGGGCTTGCAGATGTTGCTGGTTTGGATTCATGGACAATGTAAGTTGTTGTTGTAGTTGAGGAGGTTGAGGTATTGAAGGGGTATAAAATCCTGGAAAAAGATGAGAGATATTAGACGGGTACTATGGGTAGTAGGAAAAGATGGTGGCTTCAAAGGGGCATTCCCATTGTCATTTCCCCTCCATCGTTGTTTCCAAGGATGGCCTTGTGGTTGTTGGGGTGTCCACTGGGAATAAGCAATCGGAGGGATCCATTTCTTTTGTAGTTATTGTATGGAGGGGTGTTGGAACATGTTAGGATTTTGTTGCCTCCATAGTCTCTTAAGGGGATATGATGGGTCTTGGGGCTCCACTCCTCATTTTTAGATATCTTGAAGGCTAGGTAGTGAAGGATACCTTTCAGTAGGATGATATTACATGCAAAATCCACAAAATTCTATCACATTAACAGGGCACTCCTTCACAGGGTGTCTCTTCCTACACCAAGGACAAAACATTTCCACGACAACATTCTCTTCCTCTTGTTTCCTCTAGATTTTAAGGGTATCCAATTGGATTTTTATTATATTTAGGATATATGTTTTGAAATTCTCTATCATATTTCCTAATTCAATTCTTGTGACACATCATGTGGTATTTTTAGTAATTTTGTTTATAGGGTCTCTTGAAATTTCCCCAATTTTGGCTTGGCTATGGGAGTACTTCTTACAATACTCAACAATATCAACAAATGGTTTTTGGTAAACATCCCCAGAGCTCAAAGGTTTCAAGAATTCTATACAATCATCACTAACACATTTAAAAAAAATAGCCCTAACTGGGGTTGTATCAAGGGTAACTTGTTTGGTCTTTTGGTAGTTATAGAGGAACCTTTCAATGTAATCCTCTAGGATTTCGTCCTCAAATTTTTGCATCTTGAATATGCCATTCCTGACATCTCTAGGTCTACAATAATAATGATATTTTTGAAGAAAATTTTCCTTCATGTCATCCTAGGATAAAATACTATGCTCCCGTAGACTCATGAACCATCTTAATGCTGAGTATTTTAGTGTGGCTGGAAACAATTTCAATTTTTAGCATTATCTGTGTAATTATAACTTCTACATAATATATAAAATTCAAACATGATTGAATCAAGGTCTTCAGATGACATACCATGAAAGTGAGGCAGTGATGATAGTGGAATATTCTTCATGGTGACATTTTTAGTAATGTCTAGTATTGGAAACCCAAACGTCTTTGTCTCATTGTTTTCATTCCCTTCCTCATCCACCATATTTCCAATCAAAAATTTATAGGATTTAGATGATGTTTCCCCACTAGGTGATGGTTCAACCACTAGATTGGTTGGCATATTCGGGTTTTCCAATACTTTATGCATTGTTCCAACTACAGATTCAACTTCTTCTACTACTTCCTTTTCTCCATCTTCAAATTGGGTCGCCACTGCTTCTCCTATTGCTTGTTGTGCAATTTTCATATTAGCTTCAGCTTCATGGTTTCTTATATCTTCAATTATGGCTTCTGAACTTTCTCCCCTAAAATTATTTCCTGCATGGCGATTAATAGAGTTAGTGGGAGGGTTTTTTCTTGGACCAAATAAGTTTTCTGGAATTTTTGTTTTAACAAATCTTCCTTTACTATCTCTAAGTCTGCTCATATAAAATAAAAATATATAATGCTAACAGAATACAAATTCTAACTACTAAAGGAAAGAGGAAAACCTAGCTTTGGAGCGACCCCACCAAAGTGGATGTGCGGGTTCTTACCTTTCATCTTACCGTCATCTCTCTGCCCTTAGTTCATCCTTAAAACCAATCCAACATCAAATCAATCTAAATTCAACCACTTCCTATTACCATTTACAACTCTCCAAAAATGATGCCAAAATGTTGGTCCAATTATATCTAGAATATATTGCCAATGATTAATATGTCCACCAAAATTTGTAATCAACAAAGTTTCTACACTATATGTGCCGGAAACAGGTGATGTTAATCTAACTGCTAAACATATTATTTCTAAATCTAAAAATCTATTTCAATCCAAAAAATAATCACATCTTCAAGGAACAAAAATCCTTCTATTTAAGGGAATGAAATTCCTTTTGTGTTAAATTAAGTTCTATCATTCAAAAACCTTGATAGAGAACACACTTGTAGGATTCAACAAAATTATGATATAGGAAAGATAGTTTCCCACTTACTGGCTCATGAAATATAAAGGAGGGAATCCTATCTTCTTCCTGCAATTCTTAACACTTTATCAATTCCAAACTATCTTTCCACACTCAATCAAATGCAACATATGAACAAACTCAAATGCAGACACTTTCTAAACATATCATAGATTCTAGGGAACTGTTTAATTCAACAAATCAGGAACATAAATAATTTTGTCAATCCATGTAATGCGAAATATGGATTATCATATTACTTTGGTCCTAACACACTTCTACAATTCGAAATAAATCGCAAATTCAGAAATCACACTTCAAAAATGTAACTAATTAAAAACTACAAGTTGTTGAAAGTAAACTGAACAAATCATTTATAGTTTTAGTGCACCACACTCATCCAACCTCAATTCACATGTCATTCAAACTAAAGATTGGATTATTCTAAGTACAATATGAAGAACAACTATATTTAAGGTGATTACAAACTAGTACCACATCACATCACACTAGTACATGAAGCAGATTTACACTACCATTTTACATTATTCTTGCCAAGTTGGACTGGTGGGCCCCTGCCAATACCAAAAAGGAAGCTTAAAAGATCTCCATGAAATAAGAAACGTAAATAATGCACAAGATCAATAAATTCCTCTTCATATTAACTCCCAACAAATATGTCTACAACAAATGTGTGTTCATAAACAAATATTCCAGCATAACATTATTCGACTCTCTTCAGTAACCTGCATGCCCTATTTATAAAATAAATAGCCTGATACAATTGAGTTAATACATAATGTAAAAATAAATGCATCAAGTCTAATACATGATCTTATAGTTTTGAGAATTACTTCATCCTCATGACACAAAGTGCACGAGGATGAAAGAATATCATATAGACCCAAAATAGGTGATCTCAACCATCAATTGACTCCTCAAACTCATCGAAAGATCCATTCAATTAATGGTGTTCATATTTTCATATTTGGGAAACAGATGGCCCATTGATGAATATACCATATGACCTGGAACCTTCTGGTACCAGATGATTTTCTGGTACATTCTGGTACCGAATGATTTTCTGGAACATTCTTGTACGAATGAGTTGAACCACGAGTATCGGATGACATGGAGTGTGAGTACTAGATTCTTGTTTTGCTATGATTTCCACAACAATAATGTAATATGTCATGAATCATATAGAAAATTATGCTAAATATCAATAAACCATGAAAATCATAGGATTAATCATTAATTACCTTACGTACACCAAGGAATAGTCAAATGGGTATATCATCATGAAAAATGAATGGATAACTGATAGATTTAGGGAAACAAAATCAATATAAGGAATATGAGTAAGGTAATTGTGGATATCAAAACAAATACTCAATATTTCCTCCATGCCTTATCCATTGCATGTCCTCATGCAACAATGGTCTTCAAAATTTCAAAATTGTGCCAGTTCAAATTGAGTTAACCATCTACTACTTGGGTTAAGCTATCCATCCCTAAAGTTACATCCTTCTTCATCTCTGTAAGTTCTCTTTTGAGTAATACAAAATGTAATATATTCCTTTTAGCCTATGTTTCCCACTTTCTACTTAATCAAACAACCTTCTTAAATTGTACAATGAGATTTACTTTCTTATCTCATAGCTTTTGATTCTGGGCTTTAAGCAATTCATTCTCCTTCTTTATATGTGCATCCAAGACTTCATATTTATTCACATATTGCATCAAATTCTCATTATTTTTCTAAATTATTTGTATGTTTAACTTCACTTGTTGTTTATTTAGAGTGCAAAAGGGTTCTTCCTATTTCCAAATCTTTTCCTTATCCTTGCACCCAGATGATAATTCTCTTAAATTTTGTGCAACATGTTTCTTTGATGCATCATCCACCTGAATAGTCTCGTCCTCTGCCTCTGGTGAAGCTGGGATATCGATTGGTTCCTATAGAAAGGTTGGAAGAGTAGGGATGTCTATATGTTTAACCATACTCCTAGTAGTCCTATAGGTAGGCTCCAGAATGACTGGGCATTCTTATTTTAATGCCTCTCGAGCTTGAATGATAGGCACTTCAACCTCTTCCTTAAAAATATGCCTCTTCTTTGATTTTAACGATGGTTCAGGATTCCTTTTTTCCTTTTTCACTTTGGTATTCTAACGAGTAGAGGATTTAGAACTAGATTTTGTCCTAATACTAAATTCTTCATGAGGCTTACTACTGCTTCATGTTTTGACTCTCGATTCAAGGGTTTCTACTAGTTTGATTATTCTCTTATGCTTTGGTTTACTACTAGTCCCAACATCTTCAGTTTCCCTACCTATTTGCTTCTCCCTACATTCACTACTTCCTATATTTTTATTATATTCTTGAATCTCCTTCCCCCTTTTACCTTTCCCTACAGGTTTATATGTACCTTCAGTAGGACTTGAAGTAATCTCTTCTAGGGTAAAGTCTCGCGTAATGAATTGTTTCCAGCTACCTCCTCTTTTCTTTAATTTAGAGAGAACTAGTAATTTTATTAGGACATGGTGGTAGAGACTTGTCTCTACTTTCTTGTAAATATACCTAACTCCTCTATCCATCTTACTTAGACTCATCCATAAAAAGTATCGAAAATTCAATTTTGGACCTCCTTCAAAATGAAATAGTAATATTAAGTGGTAAAGGAAATTAATGGAATACCTACCTTCACAGGTTAGAAATATCTTCAAGATAAAAATCATGGTGCCATACTCCAGTTTAATCCACTTGAGAGGAATACCCTTATTCCAATCTGGATCTGAATGCTCAGGCACTAAGAAATGATGACAAATTTGTTGCTCAATCATCATTCCCTTAAAGTAATTTTCACCCTCCAATGGAAATCCAATTTCCTATGATATAGAATATTTGTCACTTGTAGTGTCAGACTCCCCAATTGAACAGTCTCATCATCATAACTATGTGTAAAATCTTGGGACATTTCATTATGATGGCCTCGAAACTATTCTAGAAATGGTACCCATCTAGCCCTTTCAATTTTTTCTCTGCATGTTGCATACTCCTTAGCCTCTTGAAACACCATAAAAATAGGTTCATGGTGATCAACCCCCATGGCTATCATGGAATAAATGTTCAATTTAACACAATGAATTGGGATGTATATGAAAGGACGGTTTGGTACTAGAATAGAGTAATAGCTTTTGCAGAGTAACAAAGTGAAGGTAGTAAGAATAGTAACAGAGTAAATACACTAAAAAAAATAATGAATCTCGAGAAACAAGGAAGGTATAATGACGAGGTTTAGTTATGTCATAATGGTTATAATTATGCTCATTTAAATGGTGATTTCATTCATAGGAGTGTATTTTCTAATAATTTCCAATTATGGTTATGATGGCAACAAGGTAGTACGAACAACGTGCTTAAAGCATATGGAGTCAAGAGTAACATATGAGATCTGTTAATTATTTGACATTAAGTATTATCCATATTCATTATGGATCATAATTAAGAGAAAGGGTTGAATGAGACTCTAACTTAATGATAGGATGGTGGTCAATAGTTTTCCTAATGAATTTGAGATAAGCAGTCGTACCACTAATAGGTCCCCTACCTATATTATCCTTTTATAAAATAAAAGTGATATAAGCATAGTTTAGATCCCATTTGAGGAGAGGCACACATAAAAAATATATCCCAAGATGATTGACTCATATCTTATCCAATTTTATAGAGATGAAGCTCTTCTAGCTTAGGTAGGGTTAATTACATAGAATAAGGGTCCCACTTTCATGTAAACCTATTTATTTTAAAGATGGATCCTTAAATTGGATACTGGAAGGTTCTTAAGAACATCATCCAAGAGATAAAGGTCATCTCATAGATTTGATTTGATAATGATTGCTTCAAAATGAGACCCAAGGGTTTTTGTTTAATTTTTGGTGTGCCAATTTATGTTTGAACTCCCTTTTACCTGGCATAGCCCTGGTACCAGCAGGCCTGTTCAGTATCTTGACGCATTTACCTTAGTAACATAAAAGTATAGCCCCGTTGCCAACATGCTTGTTCACTACCCCAACAGGTTTACTTGCAGTTATTGACACTTCCTTTTATTATATTACTTAAAATATTTAAAATAATGCATATTTCTCATTTACAACTTTATAATATAAGGAAGGCAGGTGGTACGAGAGCGTTTTAGATTTAGTAGGAACATAATTAATTGTTTGTATTTATCCCAAGGGTGACATCATCCACATTATACTTAAATATCAACTATTCAATGTATAATAGAGGATCTCATATAATGACTAAGAGTTCCTTCTTATTAACCCTATTAAGGTTCTCATGAAATTCCATTGAGGTTTTATAGGAGTGGTCCACCACATGAAATTTTTCATCAGTACTACCCAAGTAAAGATTGTAAATAGAAACTTGGATAAGAACTTGCTGAATCAACTAGGTTAGTATTAAACACAATGGTGCCCCCAATTTTCAATGGGTACTTCAATTATTAATCACTTTTTTCAGAATGATGAGGTAATAAGGAAGATGAACCCCATGATCATATAGAGATGAATGTGAAAATATCTCTTTAGATGATAACAAGGTTGATACACCTAGGTGTGACTATAACAATGCATGAGGAAGGTGTACATAAAATTAAAGAACAACTAAACACAAGACATATATTATTCTTGATCCAAAGAACATGAAAATATTATCTCATATCTCCAATTTCTTGAAGTGAAAACAGTGTCAAGTACAAGTCTTGTAGCACATCACCTTGGCATCAGTACTAGCTTGGTATCAAAACAGATTCTCTGAGTACTGGAATGATATTTTTTAGTACCATATGCACTTGACAAGGTCTCAAATCTTCTATGGTATTTACAATTGAACTTACATGCCTTACACAGTGGTTGGAATCTCCTCAAGTTTTGAAGGAAGCCATGTTACTAGAGTGCCCACATGTAGCCACAAAAATTGTTTAATTCAACAGATCGGGAACACAAGTCCATTTGTCAATCCATGTAATGAGAAATATGGATTATAAGATTACTCTGGTGCTAACACTTCTACAATTCTAAATAAATAACAAATTCATAAATCACACTTCAAAAATGTAACTAATTAACCACTACAAGTTGTTGAAAGTAAACTAAAAAAATCATTTAGAGTTTTGGTGCACCACACTCATCAAACCTCAATTCACATCTCATTCAATCTAAATATTGGATTATGCTAAGTACAATATGAAGAACAACTAGATTTAAAGTGATTAAAAACTAGTACCATATCACATCACACTAGTACATGAAGAATATTTACACTATCATTTTATAGTAATATCGCCAAGTTGGATCACTGAGCCCTTGCCGATACCAACATGGAAGCTTAAAATATATTCACGAAATAAGAAAATTAAATAAATCACATGATCAATAAATTACGTTTCATATTAATTCCCAACAAATAATTCTACAACAAATGTGTGTTCATAAACAAATATTTCAACATAAAATTATTCGAGTCTCTTCAATCACTTACATGCCCTCTTTATAAGAGAAACAAACTGATACAATCGAGGTAATAGATAATGTAAAAATAAATGCATCAAGTCTAATCCATGATCTTCTCTTTTTCATAATTACTTCATCCTAATGACACGAAGTACAACGGTATGAAAGAATATCTTATAGACCTAAAATAGGTGATCTCAACCATTAAATGACTCCTCAAGCTCATCGAAATATTCATTCAATTAATGGTGTTCATATTTGGAGATTTGGGTACCGGATGGCTCATTGATTCAGGTACTAAATGAATCAAAACCTTTTGGTACCAAATGATTTTCTAGTACATTCTGGTACCGGATGATTTTATGGAACATTTTGGTATTGGATGAGCTAAAACACGAGTACCGAATGACATGGAGTGTGAGTAAGAGATTCCTATTTTTCTACGATTTCCACAACAACACTGTTTGATGGCATGAATCATATAGATAATTTTCCTAACTATCAATAAACCATGCAAATCATAGGATTAATCATTAATTACCTTACGTACACCAAGGAACTGTCAAATGGGTATATACTCATGAAAAATGAATGGATAATTGATAGATTTAGGGAAACGAAATCACTATAAGGCATAGGAGTAAGGTAATTGTGAATGTCAAAAAGGAGACTCAACACACTTCCACCTTTAGTACCACAATGTCGACTAGACCTTATACTTGTAAGGAAAATGGAATTCTATACCCAAACCCATCAAAAACCATCACCCTTGATTGGGATAAACTTATCCAAGCACAATTGCCATCTTATACCTTGTTTCAAATACGGGTCATCATTAAAAACTTTACAGTTTATCAATGTATAATATATGATGGGGTATCCGCATATATTATGTCCTCATCATCTTGGAAACAACTTGGATCCCTACTCTTACCCCGTCGATGACCGAGTTAGGAGTTTTTGGTGGTATACTATGTTCCCCATTAAGGATATTACCTAATATCCCCATTGAGTTAGGTGGTAAGATATTTTTTATCAATATTGTTGTCATGAGTGGTTTGGTGGATTAAAATATTCTCTTGGGATGTGATTTAATATATGCAATGAATATTTTGGTGCCTTCATTTTTTCAAGTCTTGATATTCCCACCCAAGGGATGCATCATCACCATTAATCCACTCTCCTAATCTGATTCCCTCCCATAGGATTTTTATAATAGAATCTCACCTCATGTTTCTCACATCCATTCCATG
This sequence comes from Picea engelmannii, assembly GCA_009831015.1. NCBI lineage: Eukaryota > Viridiplantae > Streptophyta > Pinopsida > Pinales > Pinaceae > Picea > Picea engelmannii. Next base: position 298,973 of record ML781846.1, on the reverse strand, counting down.
CACTATGTGTCCATTGCCACTAGTCATCCAACATCCACTCCACTAAAAAATGATCCCATGCCTCTAGAACCACCTTCTTACCACTTCGGCTCGGAGGATGGGAAGATTCATTCATCCTTGAGGGAATCTATGCATGTTTCATCCCCCAAAACCAAAATAAACCATGAAATCTGAATTACATTCTTCCTTGAAGACAAAGAATTCTTGGAGGCCACTACTTATTTCAATGATTCTAGTGATAACCTCCATTTAGGTTCTCCTATCGACTACTAGCAAGCTCCCAACATTTCAATTCGTGCACCCTTTAATATTATATCCCTTGATAAGTTCATTACTCCCTCTCAAATAAGATCATCTCTTATCACTGATAAGGATGTCATGGAATCTAGTTCCATGATGACCAATCATGCCCATATAGGATATGTTTCCATAGTTTGAAGTCCCAAACCCCCCAATAGATATTACACAAAAAAATTGATCTAATACATTGTTTGATATCTTATTTTCTGGATGTTCAAATTTAAAATTCCTGCTATTTTACCTTTGGTCCATAATCTTGGGTATTTGGAAACAACCCTTACCCCAATCCTCATATCATAATACAAGGGGTAGTACCCCTTCCCACCTTAGTCCCATAAGACCTAGCTCTCGACACAACACCAATTCACAGTATACCCTTCATGGGAACCATTACAGCACCACCTTGTGTCCATTTCCCCCAGACATGATGTGATTACAAGCCACATGACCTAATCAGAATGATCTGCCAATATAATTTCATTACTTCTTGTGGTGAGGCCCCCTTAACCTTCGTCATTTTTAGGTACCCTCATACACACAATGCAGACTCCTTCAAGGAGTGAATTTTCCAGGAACCCATCATTTTGTAGCATCCCTTTAGGTACCCATGGTTCCTTGGCCTCCTTTAGGGGGTGCCTTTTTCAATAACCCATATTTGTATGGCATCCCTTAGGGAGTTCCTTATTCAAGAACCCATGGTTCCCTGACCCCTTATGATCAAAATCCCCAAACAAGAGACAAGGGACTTCCAACAAGAAATAAAAATGATGCAAGTTGAGGCTCCTTCATCCACCATTTTTCGATATATGTTTTTCCCCAACAATCGAACTATGATCTGAAAGGCGACTCCTCTAGGGAGATAACTTTCTTTCTTCCTTGGTTCTCTTAAGGATTTTTTCCTCTAAAAGAGGGATGCGACATTCATATCAAATTATGTAACTTTATATACATAATATGAAGGAAATTACTGTATATTTTGATTTCTATTGAAATTTTATCCAATTAAAATAAACAAATCATCCAGATTGGTGTCCTAAAAGCAAAACTATCATTGATTTAAAAACAACTATTTTGCATATTTTCCATGATGGATATGTGGACTATCTGGCTAATATATTTTGATAGAAAATTTAGATTGCGGCCATACCAAATCCATTATAAATAATATTTTCAGGCCTTTATGTTGATATATTATATCATATGATTCTGGTAAATACAAAGCGCATTACAGCCCCTACAAATTTCTTCTCCCAAACTCTAGATCTCCATTAGATTTTTTTAATTTATTGATGTTAGCTTTGTCGTGACATTGGAGTGGAATGATCTGGTCTTATTGCCAATATCCTACATCCCCTTTGTTTTCTACTTGTTTTTTTTTTCCATTTTCATTGTGTTTTCTTGCATAGATCGGTAATTGTTTACATTTCAATTGAAAATTTTCAAAAAAGACAAAAGAATTGTTGCATGCTAGATTTTCCTTTGAAGCACTAGTGAAGATAATTCATTAGGAAGCTTGTTTGGTTTCATATATAAAGTGAATTTTGGTTGCTTGGTGTGTGTGAGGTCGTGTCTCTAAAAAAAATCAAAGAAAAAGAAAAGTCTATTTCCCTCTCATAGATAGAATTCATCGAAGAGAATGAATTTTTTCCATCATTATTGCATTGCTTGTTTGGGTCAAGAGTCCAAACATCACAAAATTTTCATCTTCTACCCTTGGACTTAAGAAACAACCATAAAAATAAAGTTCATAATTTAAAATTCATTAGACATTTTTCTTTTTATAGTGAACCTACAATAGATAGGATTAGGGACTTGGATCAGGATTGGAGAGTAAACTCTCCAAGGCCATTGATTCGAAAATCCTTAGACATCACTTATTTATTTACACATATACATGAGTATCTAACTTGATCCAGAATAATTTACTGATCGTATTGAGGTGGTTTCTAGAATTCTAATGATGTGTTATTTATCCAAAAACTCATGAAATTATGATTAGTTTGTTGAATGATGAGATGACACAACAAAAAATAAAAAAACTCAAATTATACAATATTGATAACCACATCACTTCATCTATGAATTTTCATCAAACCATAAGACTTCTTTTAACCATCTAAAAATACCAAAAAACATTAAAATATGCTTGAAAAGATCCATTTTAATGGACTCTCTTTAATTCGATTACTCAAAAGAAGAAAAAATTTCACCATTGAAATCCTTGTGAAATTCTGAGAAATTTGACTATAAAGTTGACCAATTTCCGAACTGACTCAATTTTACCCTCTTCAGCACAAAAAACAATGTTTTAAATGCGCATTAATGGAAAAAATTAGATAATTCCTTTAAAAATGACCTCAAATCACAAAATGGACCTTAAATTCATGATCCTTATGAAAATTTGTGAAAAATGAGTATAAAGTTGTCTATGTTTAAAGAATATACCTCATAGCATGCTTTATGAGACAACCATACTTAGCATGTTCTTAACACAGAAATAGAGAGATCTGTAAAACCTAGAAACACATACCCTATATTGAAAAATGTGCCACATAGGGATCTGTGCAGACCTCAAAATTCATGCTGATAAGGATGTTTGTATTGTGTTGGGTTCTATGCCCAATATATAGGCTCAGGCATCCAAACCTCCACCTGGGATTATGGAAACTTAGTTGCTAAAATAAGAATATTTGTTTTAACAAATAGGTTGTTGGCATAATGCTTAAGGCTCCATATTATATCCCGGATGTTCTGGGCTTGTTCCACTTCCATGCGCATATATTAGATTTTTTTTTATATATAAATAGTATATAGTTGTAACTATATATATATATATATAGTATACACGTGGGATAACAAAAATCCCACATGGAATACTCGTTATCCCCTCCACGAACAATGTATTGGTAGCATGCAATGATGTATAGACCAAGGGCTGGGAGCCAACCATCAACCGTGTTTTCCCCCCAAATGAAACATTAAATTAATTTAAATACATTTATTACCACCTATGGTTAAGAACCAATAGAGTGGTATGATGGTAATGGAAGGTTTGTTAAGGATTTGGGATTTCACAGGTTCGACCCCCATCGACTCCCAAATAATTGGCTTGTTCATGCCACATCAACCTGTGATTGGACCACTTGGATTGCACCTTTCCCAGTCAACTGTGAAAAATCATGTGTCATGTGTCACCCTTTTTTCCCATGTGCACTTTTTACCTTTGACCTAGCTTGACTGGAACTTTGATCGCTCATAAATTTTGCATACGAACTCCATTTGAATTGTCATTTTCACCATTGGAAATTGGACTATGAGATCTATGAATTGATGCCATTTTTTTAGAGAATTTGGAATGGTGTAATTTTGAGCATTTATGGATCCCCTAGGACCTTTGTGAGCATTCCATATTCTATTGGATCTATGTGAGAATTCCTTGGATCCACCTGGATCATTAATGAAAAAAATATGTAATAATTAAAGAACGTCAAAATCCGTTCCTGCAACCAGTGAGTCGAGAGCCTCCTCTAACACATGAGTTCAACACAAGGTTGCATTAAGAAAATTAAAGAGATTTACCTTCTCTGGATGTTTTGGTTTTTGTGATACCACTTTGATTTCTATGTATACAGGGGTTTTGTCAGTTAATGTGTTCAGAGATTCAAGCTTTGTTACCCTTCCCTTACGTGCAGTCATACCTATGACTGTTCACATGACCATTGATTATTAAGTGGTAGCCTTAGTGACCTTTCCTAGGGAGCTAAAAAGGTGACTGCAGGTGGGACGTGCCTATAGTACATGGAAAATATGTTTGTTCATGGTCTCGGTTCCCCCATAGGGCTCCCTAAAAAAAGGGCACTTGTACCATTTAGAGTTGTTTCATGTAGATCATTGTAATTTCTCCTCATGCCTTCACTAGTCAATCATGTGGGGACTTCATCTACCCCATAGGGTTGGATTGTTAAATTCCCCTGATCCAATTGGTTTTCTTTCTATTAGCTTATATTTGATTAGGGGTGTGATATTTGATTCTGAGTCTAATTCACCCTTACGTTGAATTGTGTTTGGATTTTAACATAGTATAGTCATAGTGGTTGAAATAGCATGTCGGTCTCGTCAAATACAAGGAATTGAACCCACTATATAGGAACAACCACCTATAAAATGCACGAGATAGTTGATGAATATTTTTATGGGATCAAAATTTTATTTCAAGAGACTATTTCAATCGAGTTAGAAGTGGTAGAAAAATTTCGTCCGCAAAATTTTAATCCTTCTTTGACTAAGTCAAACACACCTCTACTTATCCCAGTGAGGGAAATTTTTAGTGAACCTTTCTCTTTGTTTAGTCACACTCCCACCATGTCAGGAACAAGTGTTTTGTCTAGTGTAGCTGAGGCTAGGATCCCATCTATTAGCGCTATCATTTTTTTAGTTAGAGTTATTCTTAGTTGAGTCAGAGTCTATATGTCAAAGCGTGTGAGGTCAGGTATCGAACAACGAATAGGTCAAAGTCAACAAGTGTCCAGTTGACCCTTGGAGTCAGGAAGGGATGTCATAACCAAAACATCTGTAAGGGTTAAAGGTATTTTCCCAAAGAGTTGGGTCCTGTTAGAAGAGAAGGTTTTATGTGCCAAAGGTCAAGGAAAGTTGTTAAATAGAAGTCACGTCGAAATATGAAGAGACCATCATCAACCCATTATGAAGTCAGAAAGAATGAAAAATCATGGTGTTCATATCACATATGCTCCGCAGCTCTTATCACATGTACTTTACATGACCCAAAGTATACCCGTCGCACGGATGTGCTGCGAAAATATTCAGATTTCTTAGAAACCTCCAGTCACCATGGATTTATTGTCCCTTGGCACAATACCATGCCTTGCCCACCCAATTATAAATTCCAGTCGCTTTGCATGTATTATATTCACTAGCCAAGTTTATGCACTGCCTGTAATTTTTCTCGTGAGCCCAGGTCAATCAATATTACCACCTCGGGCCCATGCCAAATCCATGATGCACAAAACAAATACATGTTGCACCATGGCAACATACCAGAACATAAGGAAGGGTGTGCGAAGTGGCATGAATGTTGTGCTCGCGTCTCAAAATTTGACGTTGGTCAACGAAGATCCAGAGGTCAGAGCATCTTTTAAATAGGTCGTATGCATGGTATTTTGCAGAAAACTCCAAGGATTCAACACGAAACTAGCGAAGTAGTTCACACTTAGGTTCGACAGGTTCTGCACAGTAATTGCAGATGTCACTTTCCAGGTGACAAAGGAAACTCTGTCGGCTACAACAAAGATCCCTCTGCGCGGTGAAATGTGGTTTAAAGTCATGCCTTTGGAAGCACAATGCTATGAATATTTCATCAAACTAGAATGTTTAAATGGTAAAGTCGAAGTGGGCGTTTCAAGTAGATATCTACAGGAGCCCTTTTGAAAAGTCCTGGGAGTGATTAGGAAATATTTCACCTATGAGAGAAGGTTTGGCATAATACATTCACATCACATTAGATTGTTGATGCATTTCACATGGAGGAGATAATTAAATCTTCCTTTCTTATTACACCAAATCCTCCAAGAAATGGAAGAGAACACCCATGCTGAAGAAAAATAGTCGAAGAATAAACTATCTCATATCTTACTGAATAAATTGTTGATAGTTGAGGATTTGAGGTGATTGGGAAACAACTCAGATTCATTTCTACTTATAGTGGGCATCTCCAGGGATCCAAAAGGATATTCCCCTCTATTCACAGAAAGAGTAACATCATACCGTGCAGAGGATGAAATAGAAAGGGCTACGAAGGAAGGAAATAAATTGGAATCCCTCTCCCCCCAACATCTAATACCCCGGAGAAGGGGCAAGACAAGGAAGAACAAGGAAGCCAGGGAAACCTAGGTCCCAAGAAAGCTGCGCTAAAAGTTGATCGTCGAAGAGTTACTCATGCACACCATTCGGCTAGAACCTGTTGATGACCCAAGTTGAGAAAGCTGCAGAAGAAGGAGAAGGGAAGATACTGAAGGAATAGATATTCGTGAACCATCACAACAGCTGAAGCAAGCGCAACTCGCTATTGCTGAGTTGTACCAGGAAAATAGGAAGTTGAGAAAATAGTTAGGAGTGAAGACTCTCGAAGCATCATCATCACAGGGCCAAGAGGGAAACGTGACTTGTCTCAAGAGACAACTCAAGGAAGCACAAGATACAATCATCCAGCTGTGTGAAGCATAGAGTATTTCAAAAGAAGGAAATGAAAATCACTTCGAGGAATGTGACTGGCCATGGATAACTTCCACGTGGCTTTGGATAGCACACAAAAGAAGATGAAAGGGAATGTGGTTCTGCAAAGGAAAGAGATGAATCTAAAAAGCCACAACTTGTCTCTTAGGAGAACGCTTCGGGTATCCAAACTGTAGATGAGACCAGCAGAATGATTAACCGACTCTATTTTTTTTTCTTCTTAGACATGGCACATATTTTGTCTCCCCGCGTCCTATCTACTACCAGGAGGAAGGGACTCTGACATATACCCGCACGAAAAACATAGGACGCACAGCGATGGAATATCGACGATTGCAAAGGACATGTGTACATTAGATGTGCGACAGTTTGAAGAAAGGCATTATTCCCTAACCAGGGTCTTCATGTTGAACGCACCTGCGATGGTCTGCAGTTACCTGCCACATGCAGGCACCAACAAACGATCACGCAAAATAAATAAAGGCCACTAAAATAGGTGGGCAGAGTCTGACAGATCACTTGAGCATCCAGATACCCTGTCAAAGGAAAGCATCTACACATCACTCCCTAACCACAATATCTTTCTCATGACTGGACCACCGTGGCAAAGATGAGCAGTTATGGTGCAACTAAGCACTGTCAGTTTCTATTTTCAGTAAAGTTCCATACGAAGAGTCATCTAGCAGGGAGTAATCAGAGTCTAATTTATAGATATGGTAGTTAGAGCGCAGGGTAGCCCGAGCGGCGCACCCTTATCTATATATTTCATATTTTTAATGTAAGCTAAGTTGGTTGGAAAAACAGTGTAGACAGTGACTATTGAATGTATCTTTTGATCCGATCTAAATTTAATGAAAAGGTCATGAAGCTTTGACGAAAATATTCTAATGGTGACAGTTTGATGTATTGTATTCTTTTTCTCTATATGCGCTTTCCTATGTTCTTTATATTCATATCTATATTTTTTTTTTTTCTAAATCAGAATGTGATTTCCAATATAGAATTCACCGTGTGGTGCTCTAGATTCACGCCATTTAGATGACTATTCTTCTTCTAAGTGAACTCTGAATTCACCCCTAGAGGTGCTCTGAGTTTCTTCATGTGTTTTCTCTTGCCACACACAACTATTTTTGAATGAAATATTGTTTCTCATTTATCCTTTATCCTCTCAAGTTCAGTTAGCAAGTCATTTGTTTCTATCATTTTCTTAAATCGACTCCATAGCCCAAGTTATTTCTTTCTTTCACCAATAGAACCAAATAATATCATTTAAAGGTGTTAAATCTAACTGATGTTTTAAAGCCATATCCTGTACAGAGACGAAGTCTCTAGAGAGAGCCCTCTCCAGGTCGGAAAGGCTAGTTTCTAGCCTCAAAGTTGGTTTGTAGGTTTCCTTTGTCATTCATTTTCTAAATCAAATGAATTTTACAGAGTGCTAACATTCTGGCGTCGTTGTCGAGGATGGAATTGAATAAATTTTCCTTGGGAGAATGACTAAAGTTATAGTTTTGACCCCTCAGGGTAACAATGGGACAAACATCTATGTTGGATGAAACCTTTACCCTAGAGACTCCATTCAAAAAGACCAGTAGCACAAATTAGTGTGACTTAGGAACCCTGGCTCAGAAGACAATATATACTAGAGAAAATCATGACCTGAACCCTATAGAGCCCGTGTGTGACCTTGAGAAACTTTTGCACAGGGAAAGGGAGCAAGCGTCGGACCCATTCCATTACCTGGAAAAAATCTTGTCCTTACCCAAGGACGGTGCACAAAGCATTGATGACCTCAAGTTTGACACCCTCTTCGAACAGACCTTGTTCAGGTCTAAATCATAAATGATATTGGATGATGTAGTCTTTGACGAGAAGAGATTTCGATCTCTGATACCAAACCAATTATCAAAGGCTACAAATCTCGATCAGAAGATCCTTCAAATCTCGAACCCCCCTAGAGAAATGGACGCCAGATTCTCCACCCTTGTTCTACCATCCCAACTGCATGATTTTCCCTAGAACTACAACCAAAGGATCAAGCTATATGATGTTGAAGTAAATGTATCTACCCAAAAGCACCTGGATTGGTTCAACGATTTAGTTGATCTAGAAGAGGTGGACCATGTCAATGCAAAGATGATTTTGTTCACGCAAATCCTTTCAGGGGAGGTTATAAAGTGGTTCAAGGCCCTCCCAAAAATAAGCATTCCTGTCTTCGCCGCGTTTAAATGTCATTCATTGCTAGATGGGGAGAAAAAAATAATCCTTTTCAACTATTGATGTAGTACAACAATATGAAGAGAGAGTTGGAGGAGATGGTGCAAGAGTTCTCGGCCTGTTTCATGAGGGTTTACAACTCAATTATCACAGAAGTTTAGCCGCCTCTTGGGGTTGTGCAGCTTCGATACGCCGACTCCTTTAACAATGATTTCTACTTGTTGTTTAGGGATATAAGATCTGCAAATTTAGATGCCATGATGAGTGACGTGATTGAATTCGAGGTAAACCTGATGGTGTCGGGAAAGATCAAACAAAGTTTCAACAAATTTGGGAAGAAACCCCAAGGGGATGCATAGCCATCGACTTCTAGACCCTCAAAGGATAAGTTCAACTTGATGATGAAGATGATGGAGAAGTTGATTGAAAGAATGTTTGTGGGAAAAAAACCCACCACCCAAGAACAACATGATCCCCAACCCAGAAATCAGAACCTTAGAAGAGGTCTGGTCCCATAGATCAGGAAGAGGGAATAGAGAGACCAAGGCGACCAACAAATAAGGCCTCCTTTGCGACGATCAGATGTTTCGAGATCAAATGAATTGTTGGGATGACAAGGACATGCGTGTGTTCTTGACGAGGGGAGAACATGATCAATACATGAGCGGAAATGACGATATTATGTTGGAGACAGATGACATGTTTTCTTGGGAAACAAAGGAATTTAGTAAGGGTTATCACAATGCCATCATGTAGTTCCAAAAGAAATACAACCTCAAGAGAAAAAAGGTTTCTACAGAACCTCGATAGACAAATCCCATAAGGAAACCTTCGGCGGATATCCGTTCCACAAGCCAATTGAAGCAAGACAAACCAACCAAGGATGCAATTGAAAAGGAAAATTCAAAGGGAGACACATCCCAACCTATCCCTATTGTGCATGAGACAACATCTTCATCCTATCCTGGTGTCCCTCTCCTAATAAAGAAGTCATCTTTTGACACAACTTTACACCCCCAAAATGGAAATCTTCAATGCACTATGCATAATCCAAACACACGGGTCGCCCACAACTATAATATTGTGGAAACCTTTCCCCAAGCACCATATGCCATGATCGTGCTAACTGAAGACCTTTAAATCTACCTCATGTAGTGGAAATAATTGTTGTCTTCCATAGGTGGGGTTGATCCCTTGGAGTCAAGTTTGATGACCTTTGATTATTCTCATGTTACTCATAGGCTCTCCCATGAGTTCGATTTCTAAATCATAATGCAATTGTTGGGGAAAAACATCTACCATACAATGGTGGATGAAGGAGCCTCAACTTGCATCATGCTTATTTCTTGTTGGAAGGCCCTTGGCTCCCCTAATCTCAACACGTCTTCAGTACTATTAAAATCACTTGATGGACACATGTTCCATCCTCATGGAATACTCACCACCTTACCCATCGATTTAAGTGGTAAAATTGTCTTTGTTGATGTGGAGGTACTTTGTTACTTAGGTGTACTTGGCTCTACAGGATGACTGTATTTTTCTCGTTGGTATTTAGGCTAATGCACTTTCCTTGTCAAGGGAAAATAATGATGATAAATCAACTTGTGTTTTGTACCCCATACCTTAGATTGTGGGGTCAAAGGTACCCTCTATCAGTGATGCCACATTATATTCTATGAATCTCAGTGCAAGGAGTTTCAAATATCCTTCGCTGATGGGAATATTTCCCCTTCCCATGCCATCTCCCACTGCCAATGTTGCTCCTATCAACATAATTTCCTCATCTACTAGTGGATCCCTCACGTCTATTGATCCTTGGGTGGTACCTCGTTCTGAGGTTGTTGAATCATATGGAGCATCCATGCCACTCACTGCAGTCGATATTATCAATATGGAGATCCCATAAAACAATATTACCAACTAAACGAGAACTTGGTCAAGTTCTCGTTTTTTCAAGGGTCCCATTTTTTACCATGTTTTGAAAAATGGTGCTACCGGTAGCACCCCTTTTCATTTTGAGGTAGTTTTTTGATATTTTAAATCTTCTTATCTATAACGGATCAACATTTTGTTTATAAAATGCTTGTTTTTTGAAATATTTTCAATTTTTTTCTAAATCAATTTTTTTTTTTGTTCTTTAAATGTTTGTTTTCCATCTATTTTCATTTTTTTCTAAATCATTTTTTTTTTACCAATGATTTTTAATGATACTAAAAATGTTATAAATTTTTTATATATGATTTAAGTGTTTTAAATTATTATTTTTTATACAATTATGTCTCATTATTTAATTCATGGTGCAATAGTTTTTAAATATAGTGTAAAATTGTATTTTTAACACACTTTTTATTTTGTCTTCAATACATAGCAAATAATTGTAGCTAAATACCACTATTTTTAAATATTTAGCAAAACAATATACATTTCAAATAAATTTACAAAAAGAAAAACATATACATTTTGGAACCTTCCACTATAAATAACGTGTCAAATAAAGCATTTTTTATGGACAAAATTGAACAAAAAAATGGACAAATTAATAAAAATTAACATATTTTTTAATATTTTTATAGATTTACAATAAAATTTTGGAAATATTTAATGTCATTTTATCTAGCATATTAAATCACATAAAAATAAAAGTAAATAAAAAATAATAAAAAATATTCATCATAAAACAACAATAGATGCATATTTATTTTTATTTTAAAATCTGAAAGTCAAAACATTACAATTATAACTCATCAAAAATTTGCGAAATTCAACATTTTCTTCAAGGGCATCCTAAAACTAATCGAGAATCTCATATATCCCAAATTCCTCATTCTCAAGAGACACATCATCATTTTCTTGGACATCATTTTGTGCTTCCATTGGCTCATTTGGCACATATTTCTCTTCCATTGAGTTATTGATATCCACAAGTTCTCCAAAGTGATCTTTTCTAGGTAGACCTCCTAATGGTACTTAAGCTTCCTGTGATATTTTTTCCACCTTTGAGTCATTAAAATCTCTTTTTCTCAAGCCAACTTCTTTCATTTCATCTGGTAGAGCTCGAATATCATTAATTCTTTATTAAATAAAGCTGCATTGCACTGCATCACTTTCAATGGCTATGCAATTCCTTCCTTTTTGTAAGAAACATGATATGTTGTACCTAACCACCAAATACAAAATAATTAATTAAAGTAAATAATGTAAAACAACATAAATTAAAAATAATAACGAGTGAAGTATGATTTCATAAATGTTATATCATAAATCTTACCTAAACCTGAGAACAAATCCAAAACCCAATCTCCTTCATTTGAAAATGTATCTAGAAGATAATTAATCAGTGCTTGTGGCTTTTGATAAATGTTAACGATCTCTCCTTTGAAATCATTTTCCTCATATGTTAGCTTTCTAGCCATAGCATTGTAAACCAATAAACTACTAGGCTTCTTTCCATCATTTACAATGTAAATAATAGAATCATAAGTATCATCTTTTGTCCAGCTTGCAAGATGTATACTTTCAATATCATGTGTAAATGGTTCACTATTGGAGCTATGAATATTAGTTTTTTTCCTGTAACATAAATAAGTGCAAATTATATTAATTTATGAATTAATAAAATATATTTCTAATCTTAATTGCTAAACATGCAATTGCAATATCTTACCAATAAAGTTGCATCCTTGTCTTTTCTTTTCCCTTAAAACTTGATTGTACTAATCATTTTTGTGTTTCTGAATGAAAAACCAGAAATCTCCAAACTGGTGATGTTGTGACTTCTGAAATCCCATAACCACTTTACTGAAAGCTTGGTAAGTATAAGGCTCAATATAATATTCAATGTTTTGGATATTATAACCATGAGGGATATCTCCAATAACTAGGGAGTATTCCTTTTTAGGAACAAGATTTGCAATTTTTTTACAATCCCCTAATATCACTTTATATTGAATAGTGCCAATCCCATCCCAAATGTAGTGATAAAGGGTGTCATCAAGCTCAACATTTTGAAGACGATACCTTCTTTCTCTTTCAAACTTAGTTTTTTGAATATAACTTTTGAAGGTTTCAGGTACTCCAACTATATTCTTCTTTGAAATATTTATTGAAAAAAAATTAAATATAATTATATATCTATAACTAATAAAATAGAAATAAATTAACCTACAAATGAATAAAATGAATGTAATAAATCAACACACCTTTTTGAGTGCAATTTTTTTTTGACTCAATGATGTTGTAGAGATTGCATTTGGATAGTTGAGTCTAACATCCTCCCAACTCTGCTCATTCAACATATTTACCATTTCCTCTTGTATTCTCATATAAACCTTGTGACTAAATAAAAAAAAAAATTAATTTTATAATAATATATAGAATAAAATACATTCTTATGTTATATAGAAACAATTAATTTTTTAATCATAACAGAAATAAGAAATAATTCAACAAACTTACTTTTTAAATTCATCACACATTTCCTCCATTGATAATTCACCTCACCATACATGTGATAATATAGCTATGACAATTTTATCATCCTTCACTCCTTGCATTGTTCTCCAAGGAGTTATAGTCATATAATCGAGCAAGTTTTTATTTCAGGACTTGTCTTACTTGTGCTACCTACTAATGGTTTAGAATTCCTAACCTTCTTATTTTTATACCAATATTTTCCCATAGGTTGAAGATGTCATCTACCAAATCCCATATATGTCTAGTTTTAAATCCCAATTGGAAATATCTATCCACAACTATAAATGAATCACTTCCTTTGCGATTTTTTACTTTTATACTTTCCTCGCCAATTGGGAAGCCTATTTCCATACAAAATTCCTTCCTAAACTTTGCATCAACATTTGATATATCCCCACCACATATTACAAAAAACTTATTATGGATAAATATCACCCTCTGAATGAAAGTCATGGACATCTTGTACTCATTATCTGTGTTATGATCCCATGCCAATAACTTTGTTTCTCCATCTATTAAACCAACATAAATTACACATTTAACTGTCTCAAAAAGAGGGTTATTGGGATATTCTTGCATCAATTCTCTTCTAGCCTCTACAGAATGATTTCCTCCAATCACATAATAATTATACTCAAAACATTTTGACCTACCAAATGCATCCTTGGTAGGAACTTCCATTGGGTCAACCAAAACTAAGTAGTCAGTTCCCCATGTGGATATGCAATTGATATGGTTTTCTAATTTGGTATGTTTCTTGGCCTTCTATGGGTTTATAAAGATGCTTCACATTCAAATGAAATTTATGACCCTCATCAACCAATTTGTTCCTCCTTAGTCGATCTTGAATGGTATTTTGCATTGTTTTGATAATACCATCTCATAGATCAACACCTAGTGTTATTATTTCTCTGCTACCTTTAGGAATTCCATCATGATATTCATAGGTAACTATATATTCTTGTTCATAAACAACCTTTTCTTTCCTCTTTTTACAATTTTAATGAGTTTCATCTAACTCAACAATCTCTTCATAATCACTAGGAATGAAATCATCATTGGGCATACTTATTTTGCACTTATGATGTTTAGTATTATTCTAAGGAACATAGGTAACCTCATTGGCATTAATCTCAATGACATATTCATCTAGAGTTTCCATGTCTTCAAATGTAACCATTTTATCTTGTCTAGAATGGTGATTTTTATTTCTTCTTTGGTGTTCTTCTCCATGTTCTCCTGCTTCAACTTTCGTTACACTTTGCACAGATAAAAATATTCATTTGTTTTTTTCTATAACATATAAAATTTAAAAACGAAACTGACCTTTGAAATGTGTAGTCTCTCCTTGTTGAATTCCCTTGATGTTTATCCCTTGTAGCTTGCTTCAAAGGATTTTATGAACGTTGCTCGATTGCTCCAAAATATTCAACAAACGTTTCTCAATAGTTGATGCGATGAAAAAAATCAAAACAAGAGTGTGTATATATACCAAATACTATACCACTTGTTAGTGTGTTTAGTGCATATGGTATAAATAAAATAGAATAAGATTATGTATATATATATATATATATATATATATATATCAAATATTATATAAACCATCTCTACATTTAATTAATGTGGGATAAATTAAAAAACATAAAACATAATGTAATTAATTAATTTATGATGAATTAATAGACTAATATTTATTTAATATTTAAGGCAAAATATTAAAGAAGAAACATTAGGGGAAAATGTTTGGGGAAAATTTGGAGGGAAATGTTTATTCCACAAGCTATAAGAATGTCACTGGCAGGGTGGGAATTTGCACCATTCTATGTTTTTAGTGAGCAATGATGGCTTCATCAGATAAAAAGGATTTTATTTATGGAGCATCCACATATTGTTCGCATGCCTCCTCTTCTGAGATTGAAAAATGTGGTGGGAATACTTCTAATGTAAATGAGGAGTCATATGTTTCACCTAGTGAGAAGTTTAATCATAGTGAAAGCAGTGATATTGAGCATATTGATTGGTAAAGTCCTAATTCTGAAGACTTTGAAGGCACCAATGATGAAGGGGAGGAATATCGTTAAAAGGATGATGACGCTTTTCCTTCAAGTGAGGATTTCCAGGGTACTACTCATGATGATGAATATTTACCTCTAAGTGGGGATTTTCAAGGGAGTAAAGAGAAAGATGAAGATTTTCCTCGAAGTGAGGATTTTGTAGGTATTGATGAGGGTAATGAAAATTTCCATTTGAGTGAGGATTATCAAGTTAGTAGAGAGGATGATGAATATTTTCCTCCAAGTGAGTATTTTGAAGGTACTAATGAGGAGGATGAAAATTTTCCTCCCAATGAGGATTTGCAAAGCACGAATAAGTATAATGGATATTTTCCTCAAAGTGATGATTTTGAAGGTACATATGAGGGGGAAGAATATATTCCTCCAAGTGAATAATTTGAAGGGAGTAATGAGCACGATGAAGATATTCCTCCAAGTGAGGAGTTTGAAGGGACTAATGAGGATGTTGAAGATTTTCCTCGAAGTGAGGATTTTGAAGGGACTGATGAGGATGCTGAAGATTTTCCTCCAAGTGAGGATTTTCAAGGGACTAATGAGGATGATGAAAATTTTCCTCCAAGTGAGGATTTTGAAGTTACTGACATCCATGGTGAAGGTATTGTTTTAGCAGGAGAAATCAAAAGTTATAATGAAGATGATGAAGATTTTCCTCCAAGTGATTATTTCCAAAGTACTAATGAGGATTTTGAAGATTATCCTCTAGGTCATCATTTTGAGGGAAGTAATGAGGATGATGTATAATTTCCCTCAAGTGGGGATTTCAAAAGTAGTGAAGATAATTATGTTGATGGTGGAGACTTTATTGTAGGTGATTTTGTTGTTGATGATTATCTTGATATTCCTCTTCTCAACAAGATTATCAATGAATATGATGATTGACCTAGGAATGGAGATCATGTTCTAAATCATGCAGGTGCAACAAATCAAGGTGATAAACAATATCATGTTCTGTCTCCTCACAGTACTATGTATGATTATAGTGAGATTGATATTCCTCCTAGTAATGATGTTGAAATAGTGGAGAGATTGCAAGGTGACTTGTCCACAAATAAAGGGGTAAAACAAAAGATTAGGGGTAAAAATCCCTAATATTTTCCCATTTACAAAGTAATTCATTTAAAATTCACTTTTCACATAAGAAAACCCTAATTTTAGAAGGACATATCCCCTTTAAGGGATGTTTTGCCTCTTTGAAGAAGTCATTGGTGTTAGAGAAGCATGGGTAGGCCTCCAAAGGCCATATGTCGAGCATATAATCACTCGCATCATGGTGAATAAACTATTATCCTCAAAAATTCCATGTTTCAAATGAGTGGCACCTCACCACCATGCCCTAACCCCCCAAGCATGACGTCAAGCTCAAAAATAGGATGTTTTTCCCCACCTTGGAAAATTGTTTGGCAAGTAAGGGATGGGGTATGTCGTCCAAGTCATCATAAAGGCCTTCCAAGTCTGATATTTCTCATCTAGAATGTGGTCCCTTGGCATCCAACTTGTGGGATTTTAGCCCTATGGAAGCCCAAGCTAGGATTCTTCTCCCAAAACTGTCCACCAACTAGGTCCTGCAAAGGAAAATGAGCATGGCATCCAAGGATATGAAGTCATAACATCATGATAAGCGAATCCAATCAATAAATAAGTCACCTAACCACGTGCATTAAATATCACTATATCAAACAATTAACTGCTCAAAGACACTATGCAACTTGTCAAGTTTGAGTATAGGAGGGTTGACAAGGTGTCCTATTAGGTAGATATTTCCCTATATCAAGGAGAGTTTCCAATAGATCCTTCTCTAAGCCATGTAAATTTGATGAATTGGTTGGTTTCAAGACTCAATGGGCATATGGCTCACAACATACAAGGGGTTGTAGTGTCTCATTCATGGGTTCCTTTGTAGAGGTTGTGTGGTACCTTTCTCTACAGTGCACTTTTTCCAAGCCCATCAATTCCCTTTATATTTCTTTCTTTTTATTTTCTTTCAATATATATTAAGGAGAGATTGAAGTTCATTTCCCTGGAGTGGTGAACATATGATGGAAATGTCACCCACAAACACCTAGTGTAAATGACAAGGTTATCTCGTGATGATACCCCCTTTCTCTCAACCATGCAACTGAGCACCATTTCCTTGGTTTGGTCAGTAGATGATGGCATTGTCATACCACTAGATATGCACGTGATTGGTTGGCCCATGATGAGATCTCCTATCCTTCAACTAACCTTTTAAAGAATTATTTATTATATTGTGGGTCCCCTTTTCTCAAAGATAAGAGTTTCATTTCTTTCTTGGGTGATCCTTGGGTGAAGCATCTGGAAGGTTTACACAAGGATTTTATCTTTTACCCAACATCAACCCTGTTGGGTCTTCAACCCCCTCTTCCCATAGAATGATGGACAACCCCTTCTTGGATCAATACACCATAAAATCCCAAGAGATAAGGAAATGGAGGGAAACAATGATGGAAAGTGGTAAGTATGGTGGGGAATGATACGATGGCTCATTAAGGGAGTTCCTAGTAGCAAACCCATCGCCAAGGAAAACCACTTACTAGGGAACAATTTCAACCACCAAGGTGAGGTAGGGAAAAAGGCATAATGTACAAGAATATATCATGAAATCTAGAGAAATCTAAGATACAACATAATAAAATCTCTTCAATATTGAAATTATTCTCACCATAATATTGAATTGTACCTCATGGAGCAAGGCCCACTTCCTTTCGGAATCCATCTGGTGTGGTGGATTCCATCTGCAAACTTGTGACCATATGTGGTGGTGAGTGGGTTTTTCATCTGTGAAAAGGGTATTGTTTGTCATGTAATCCCTTGGCACTCCATATTTGCAACCTAAGGGTGTCGAGACATAATCTCCTTAGTTATCGAAAAAATGGGGAGAACGGGTCCCTTTCCTTTCACTTGTAAAAGAAAAATTAAAGGGGGGTTGTTGTGGCCTCAACAACACTTCTACCTTCTTAGGGTCCACTTCTATCCCTTCTCCTAAAACAATATGCCCCAAATAATGAATACGAATTTGGTAAAATGAGAACTTTCTCAACTTAGCATACAAGCTATGCCCCCTCAATACCTGTAGAACCATTCTTAAGTTTTTCTCATGCTCCTTCTTTTGTCTTTGAGTAGATGATTATATCATCCAAGAAAATACTAAAAAACTTGTCTGTATATTCTCTGAACACTCCATTCATCAGACACATGAAGACAATTGATGCATTTGATATCCCAAATGGCATCATGACAAAATCATAGTGTCCATATCTTGTCCTAAATATTCTCTTGTTGATATCTTCGTCTTTGATTCTTAACTAATGGTATCCTAATCTCAATTCTATCTTTGAGAATATATTTTCACCCTTCAGTTGATCAAAGATATCATCAATTCCTGACAAAGGATACTTTTTCTTTATGGAAACCTTATTCAACTCCCTAAACTCAAAGAAAAACCTTAAGGTTTTGTCCTCCTTCTCCACAAAGAGCACTAGAGAACCCCAAGGTGAGACACTTGGAACTATATATCCCTTCTTCAAAATTTATTCAAGCTACATTTGCAATTCCTTTAGCTATAGTGTGATCATCCTATTAAGATTCTTAGACACTAGGGAAAATCTAGGCACAAAATCAATGGATAAATCAATCTCTCTCTTCTTTTGAAACCTTGGTATCTCCTAAAATACATCCTCATATTATTTTAAGACCCCAAGCATGATGTTAAGATAAAAAATAGGACATGTTTCCCCTCCTCGGAAAATCATTTGGCAAGTGAGGGATGGGATATGTCGTCCAAGTCATCATCAAGGCCTTCCAAGTCTCATGTTTCTCATTTAGCATGTGGGCCTTGGCATCCAACCTGTGGGCTTGTATCCCTATAGAATCCCAAGATAGGCTTGTTCTCCCAAGACTATCCAACAACTAGGTCCTGCAAAGACAAATGAGCATGACCTACAAGGATTTAACGTCATGACATCATGATAAGTGAATCGAATCAATAAATAATCCACCTAAGAATGTGCATCAAATATCATTGTCTCAAAAAATTAATTGCTAAAAGAGACTATGCGACTTGTCAAGATTGAATATGGGAGGGTTGATGAGGTGTCCTATTGGGTAGATCTTTACCTAGGTCAAGGAGAGTTTCCAAGAGATCCCTCTCTAAGCCATGTAAATTGGATGAATTGGTTTGGGTCAAGACTTAATGGGCATAGGTCTCACGACATACAAGGGGTTGTAATGTCTCATTCATGGGTGCATTTATTGAGGGTGTGTGGTACCTTCATCTGCAATGCACTTTTTCCAAACCCATTGATTTCCTTTATCTTTATTTCTTTGTATTTTCTTTCAATATAGCATAAGGAGAGATTGAAGGTCACTTCCCTGGCATGGTGAATATATGATGGCAATGTCACCCACAAACACCTAGTGCAAATGAGAAGGTTGTCTTGTGATGAGACCCCATTTCTCTCAGCCACGCAACTGAGAGCCATTGCCCTGGTTTGGTGAGAAGATGATGGCAATGTCATACTAGTAGATAGTCATGGATGTGAGAGGTCATCTCGTGATGAGAGATCCTATCCTTAAACTAACCTTTTTAATCATTCTTTATTATATTGTGGGTCCCCTTTGCTCAAAGATAAGTGTTTCATTGCTTTCTTGGGTGATCCTTGGGATAAGCATCTAGAAGGTTTATACAAGGATTTTATATTTTACCCAACATCAACTCCTTTGGGTATTCAACCCCTTCTTCCCATAGAATGAGGGACAACCCCTTCTTGGGTCAATACACCCTAAAATATCGAGATATAATGAAATGGAGGGGAACAATGATGGAATGTCGTAAGTATGACGGGGAATGGTATGATGGATCATTAAGGGATTTCCCAGTAGAAAACCCATCCCCAAGGAAAACCACTTACTAGGGCACAATGTCAACCACCAAGGTGAAGAAGGGAAAAAGGCATAATTTCCAAGCATATATCATGAAATCTAGAGAAATCTAAGATACAACATAATCCAATTACTTAAATATTGAAATGATGCCCACCATAATACTGATCTGTACTTCATGGAGAAAGGCTTACCTCCTTTCGGAAACCAGCTAGTGTGGTGGATGCCATTTACAAACCCATGACCATATATGGTGGTGAGTGGGTTTTCCTTCTGTGAAAATGGTAATGCTAGTCATGTACTCTCTCAACACTCCATATATGAAACCTAAGGTCCTAGAGACATAATCTTCTTAGTTATCCACAAAATGGGGATAACATCTGGCTCATACTTGGGGACATGTGCTCATTGTAGAGTGCATGAGAACCACACCATCTTATGGTAGAATTTTTCTTGAAAGGAAACATCAAACTGTCAAGTGTAGGATGGATTTCTCATCCTTGTTCTCATATGATGATAATCAAAACCCACCGAACTAGAAAATGAAAATTTTGACATTTTTTCAAAAAATTCTAAACTAAGCATGAAATCAATATGCAAGTAGAGAAAAATGAAGATGAAATGCATATAAACTAATATGAGAAATCAAGATGCAAATGCATGGAATCAAAATGACTTACCTACTTACCTGGGGCATGAGCCTTGAAGAAGTCATGTGACCTATATGTGAGGTTGGAGAAAAGACCCATCTACCAAAAGTGGCATATTTCTCCAATCTAATTCTATCATATAGTACCTTTCTTTGTCATACTTCTTCTTGATGATGTAATGGAGAAGCCAAGAATTGTTGTCTTCTTGGTTATTTGGGCTTGCCCTTTCATTTGTCCCACATGATCACAAGACTTCCTTCATTAAAATTGATGCAAGGTGTATTCTTATTTTCTGGAGGCTCTGTGTGGACTGTATTTTTGACCATTTCTTCATGTTTCTCATCTTTTTCTTGTATGATATGGATAGATCCAAGCTCCTTCCCATGGTACTTTGCAGTCTTCATTTTATCTTTCCACGGGAGGAACATCTCTACAAAATATTCCTACATGAAGGATAACTCATATGGATCATACTCAATAACTTGTGGAGGCATATCATGGTAGTGTTCAGTGATATAGTTAGGGCCCCTCAGATCCATCACATGTGCATATTTGTTTTCCCTTTTATGTAATATCACATATGTGCAATCGCCCATGGGAATATATGAATGTGTAAGGTTCATGCTAAGGAAACCTCCAAGGGATGAGGACTAGGTCCTGGACAAGAGAATCCCCTAGGCATCAAGAACATCGATCACCAATATGTCCATGCGGATGTTGATATGTGAAAAATGTATCAAAAATACCTCAACATCTTCACACACTCCCAAGACCTCAACTCTTCTTGAATCAATACCACAAATGTTGTTGTAAGGTCAGGTTTCCTTCAAACCAAGTTGTTTCACCACCTTCAATGATATGGCATTTGTTGAGGCCCCTGAATCAAGAATGAAGTTGTTCAACCTAAGGCCATTCATTCCTAATGAAAGATATAATTTAGGTTTATTGTCTCTCGGCCCATCAAGATACACAGTATTAAAAATGATGGGAGGATCCTTCTTCTCAGCTTGCACCTGTAATATCCTAAATATTTCCATTTTTATGGAAAGGATCTTACAGATATCTGTCACCAGGACTGTCATATTCAGTTTTCCAAACACGTTTGCAACATCTATATTCAACTGAATGTCATTTGTAGGATTTGTCTTAGGAATAAATTCACATACTGGCGGTGGAGGCGGTGGAGCCACCCTTTCTGCTAATGGAAGAGAAGTATCAGGATGTGATGGACGGGTTGAAGCACATTTTCTTCTATAGGTTAGGATTTCCCTCCTCATCAATTCCTTCTTCTAATCATCTGTCAATTTACTTAAGGCCTAGAGTCTCCCCTCTCTTTGTCCTATTCTTCTGGCTTCATTGATCTGTTCTTAGGTAACTTATTCATCATTGAGATTGCAAATCATGAAGTTCATATCATCAGGATAATTTTCATCTTGTTGGGGGCACTCATCTTCCATGTGGAGTTCTTGAAATGGGAGACACCAAACTTCTATATCAATTATCCCAACATGTTACAAAGTATCTGGGGTATTTTCCTCTTGTTGAGGTCTTGGTTTCCAATCAGTGGCATCTCTCTTCTTTCTGGGAAACTAAGGTCTAGGAGTAGATTGATTTCTTTCCACCATAGTAATATGGTTCATAAGTTGATCCTTCACCTGAACAAACTGAGTATTTTTTTGGTCTTTCATCTGAGTTAGGAGAGAAATTAGATTAGGAACACTATTGTTTGAAACCATCATCCTTGATTCTATCTTGTTATGAGGGTACTGAAAATGTTTTATTTTTGAATCAAGGATTTTCTCTTAAATGTTGATACTAAACTCTTTAGCCTCTACCAATGATGTGGGTTTTTTTATCTTTAAGAATGTATTGGAACTGTGCTTCAAAGGAATTCATGTAAAATACATGAAATGATGATGTTGTATGATGGTAATGTTTTGGAATTTGATTGTACAACCTGTCAAATCTGGAAAGGAATTCCCTCACCGTTTCATTCTCATTTTTATTTATTTGATTGAACTGAGTCCCAAGTGTCCCACCATCTCCTTTTCTCGACCACCTGCTCATGAATAAGGTGGAAAAAGCATCATAGGTCATGATATGATTATCATGGATTCCTTTGAACTAATCAAGGGCTTATTCAGTCAATGATGAAGCGAATAGTCTCATGGCCACATCTTCATGATCAATACCTACATTGTCCATATCCCGACCCATGACATAAATGTGGTCTTCGGTAGTTATCACATTGTTTATTGGGAACTTTCGCAACCACTTGTTGACTTCTGTTGGAATTGTTTTAGGGTAACCTTGGATATTGTCCATGTTAAGGGTTTTTTATAGGTCCCTTTCCCAAGGGAGAGCCATTGGAACAAGAGGAATGCTATTCTAGAAAAAAAATTAGCAATGAGAGACTTGGGAGAAGGCCTTCTTTGGTAAACCTCAGAATTATTGAAGCTCCCATGGGGAATTGTCTGGGGAAAGAAGGATTATAGGAAGGTGGAGTCACCAGATGAGTTTCAAAATGAACTCATCATGAAGGGTGGAAAGGGAACATTCCTTGGGTGGAGTCTCCAAGAAAGCTAAGGGAAAGGATTTGGTATAACTTACCAAAGTTTTATGAGTGCACGAAGAGGATTCAAAATACCCCCTGACAGTGGCACAAAATGTTTATATCACAAGTTGTAGGTTGGGAAAATCCTGACCCAACCACAAATCAAGTGCTGCAACTTAGTAATCCTACACCCAATGTCACCTTGATGTAGGTCCCGCACTTCAAGGGTGACTAGGTCACTCTAGGGCGGCGATCCTTGTGACCCTAGGGTGATTGAGATGGAGATGGAGGGAAATGGAAGTGAATCCACTCGAGGTCAATTCTAATTTAAGTGAAGTGTGTGGAATAAAGTCTTGGTAAGGTCCAAGGGTTTCCAAATGTGTTGACTAACATGCAAATGGTGAAATACCTACCCAAGACACAAGAAAAGACACTTTTCAATGATGTATGTTAGTTGGATCAGAACGTTAAGCTTTCTATCCCTAATTTTAAGCAATAGATAAAAGTATATATCAGTAATAATATGGTACTATAAGCTGCTCAATAAATGCTAGAGATCAAGTAGAAAGTGCAAGAGAAATACTAGTAAATGACTATCTAAACTCAAGATGAAAATCAAATATTCTAGCAATAAAAAATGAGACCGTTGTAAACACTTGTCTACATAAAATTATATCAAACTTGTGGCTATAAAATTCAATGTATTACCAAAAGAAAATTAGCCATTGAAATGCCCTCAAAATTTTCCAAAATGTCCGATGGACAAAGGAGAAAAGGTCTGCAAACGTTTAGCAAAATCCAATGGTTGATAAGATAGTTATTCAAGCAAGTGAGTTAGGGTTTTTGCAGCCCTAATGGCTTAAGATGAAATTTTATAACAGTAGAAAGAATTAGTGGCAGAGAGGCTTAATATGTAATTCTATAACAACAGAAAGAATTAGTGGCAGAGAGTAGATATCCTAGTAGGGGAAGACTTCTCTCAATTAGACAAACCAACTTCAAGCAAGAAACCTTTCAAAAGATCAAAATTTGCATTTCACAAGGAAATTATTTTATATATCCAATGCAAAACTTATATGAATAGTGCCTTTAATATTGGGTTAATGGAGTCAAATGAAGTAATATCTAGAGAATCTACCTCCTTGGGGCTGTAATCCCTTTTACTTCCCAAGGCAAGTTTCTCTAGCTAGGGTTTAATCTAAGAGGATGTATGCCCTTATACTTCTCTTAGAAAACCCTTGTTTAATAAATAAGATGAAGAAATAAAAATATGAAGGATAAGGTGGGGGTGTATTCCCTTATAATTCCCATGTATCTCCTAGCATTAAAATACTCAACCTGAAAAAAATTATAGCATAATAGTAAAAGACCATACCAAGATCAAGAGAAATGCCAATATAATCCACCATGAGAGGTGGAAAACATCATCCAAGGCTAGCGATAGACCTCCACCAACCATTCATCAATAGGTAGAAATAAACAAGAGCTAAAAAAGACAATCTTTCCAAAGATAGTGAAAATTTCAAATCAATTCCTATCACAATGAGGGAGAGTTCTATTAAAATGAGATCTTATGATCTCTTATTTCTACAAATGTCACCAAGGTGACTTATCCACAAATTAAGGGGTAAAACAAAATATTAGCGGTCGACATCCCTAATCTTTCCCCCTTTACAAAGTAATTCATTTAAAATTAACTTTTGCACATAAGAAAACCATAATTTTAGAAGGATGTCTCCCCTTTAGGGGACATTTTTCCACTTTGAATAAGTCGTCGGTGTTAGAGAAGCATGAGTAGGAATCCAAAGGCCACATGTCAAGAATATAATCACTCTCATCATGGTGAATACCCGATTCTCCAAAAAAATTCTATGTGTCAAATGAGTGGCACCTCACCACCATTACTTAACCTCCCAAGCATGACGTCAAGCTAAAAAATAGGACGTTTTTCCCCACATGGGAAAATCATTTGGAAAATGATATATGGGGTATGTCATATAAGTCATCATAAGGCCTTCCAAGTTTGATATTTTTCATCTAGCATGCGGGCCCTTGGCATCCAACTTGTGGGATTGTATCCCTATGGAAGCCCAAGACAAATGAAAAATGACAAGACAATGGCATCCACCAACTAGGTCTTGCAAAGACAAATGAGAAGGCCCTCCTAGGATCTCAAGTCATAAAATCATTATAAGTGAATCCAATGAATAAATAATCCACCTAAGAATGTGCATCAAATATCACTACATCAAACAATTAACTGCTCAAAGACACTATGGGACTTGTCAAGATTGAATATAACAGGGTTGACAAGGTTTCCTATTGGGTATATTTTTCCCTAGGTCAAGGAGAGTTTCCAAGAGATCCCTCTCTAAGCCATGTAAAGTGGATGAAGTGGCTGGGGTCAAGACTCAATGGTCATAGGGCTCATGACATACAAGGGGTTGTAGTTTCTCATTCATGGGTTATGATGCAGGAGCATTGTTAGTGATCATGCGGAGCAGGACCACTCAACGCCTAGGAATATTTTGGAATCTCAACGCTGGCAGTCATGATGAGTCGCCTGAACTCAGTGCCGAGAAATATTTTGAAGCACGCTTGAACGATTGCGAGGGAAGTTGGAGTTTCCACTCCTGCTCTAGAATGTGATTGATCTAGGATAGCCGTTAGGTTGTGTTTTGTAGTAGACAAGTAGTCGAGGGGAACTCTAATGACCCTCAGAGATAAATAGAAGTTTTGTATGCCCAAATGAGGTTGTTGCAAGTTAGTAGAATATTTTTGAATTTCATATCTTGTTTTTATTATAGGTGTAACCACTTTTATTTTTGAATGAAGATAACATATGAAAATTGACCCAATGCATGGTGTGGACACTGTTTGTAATTCCCTGTTATTGTGTTTTCATGAATGAATGAATTTTATTACGAGTAGATGAAATTGTGAATGTTAGTATAAGTTTCAATTGTTTCTCTTCTGTCGAAATGCTGCAAGGCGTGCACACATAACGTAAGGAGTGTGTTCACAAGATTTGTTTAGGTTGTGAAGCTCAGAAGAAATAGCACGAAACTTCCCCCTTTGCAAGGAGTGCAAAGTGACTATTGCAAGGTGTGCAAAGTCATCCACAAGAACTCAAATCTTGCGTAAGAATTGGTTGCAAGGTGTGCACCGAGAAAAAGGAGAACAACAGGAGGGTAAGAAGAATTTATTTTCAAGAAATCCTTCGTATTCGAGTTATTGAAAATCCCTGAAACACAAGGAGTGTGCGGGAATTCAAAACCTTCACGAAGGCCAAGCTCAGGATGGATAACACTTTTTAGAAGTGTAGTCGAGGTCTGAGAGACGGACTCGCATGAGGTTCAAAGGTAAGGGCCCTTGAAGACATATAATTTTTTCTAATTCAAAAGAAATCAGAAGCTCAGGAGGAGGAGCGATAGTGGATGTTGGATCGCATCACAAAGGATCGACAGTTGTCTGACCAAAAAAAAGAGCACAAGCTTTAGCGCTTCACACGCACAGGAGAGAGAACTCATCAAGGTTTGAGACTTGATATTTTCAAAGCCCAAAGAGCTGGAAAGATGAAGTGAAATATCATTCATCCGATCATTTGAAGAAGAACTAAGCCGTCAAATCATCGAAGTAAACCTTAGGCATTGGATCAATCAAGTGAATATGAACCGTCAGATATCGTGAGCTCAGGAGGGAGAGAGTTTGGAACTTGATATTTCCGAAGTGCGAAGTATTGGAGAGCCAAAGAAAATATGGACCGTTAGATCCAGAAGGGTACATGTCAGTGGGTCGTGAGATCTAGAAGAAGGGAAAGGTGAAGAGTTGAAACACCCAAATCCCGAAGGGTCGAAGAGATGAGAGCCATCGATATGTAAATGGACACTTGTTAGCAGATCACGAGCTCTGGGAAAATTGTAGTGGGGTTTCAGTTTGAGAACTGAGATCATCGAATCCCGAAGGTACGAAGCAAATCTAGATTGACAGATATAGAGGAGACGTAGCATGAATCCATGGACATTGGGTAAAGTCCCGAAGTGATTCATAGTCGTTGGATCGAAGAGAGAAGTGGCATAAATCCATGTACTCTTTGTAAAGACCCGAATTAATCTTCGATCATCATATCAGGAGGACATGTGTCAGTGGATCACGACCTTCAGATAAAATCCATTTGGAAAAGGGAGAAGCTTGAGATTTGAGATCTCAGAAGTCCGAAAACCCAGAGGAGATATCGACCATTGATCGAGAGGAGTGCCACAAGATCATTGACCTGAGTTGAAAGATCAAACACCTGAAGTGAAGGTAGGGCCATTTATCATGAGGACAGGTGTCTGCAGATTGTCAACTCCAAAAGATTGGAGTATGGAGGAAAGCAAAGTTTAAGATTTAGAAAACCCGAAGTCCGGAGACCCACAAAGATCACAACCATTGATTTAAGGGGATAGGTTTCAATAGATCTTCCACTCCAGAAGACTCCCCTGCAAAGAAAAATAAGGTTTGAGATCCAAGAATTCCAAATTCTAGAATTCCAAATTGACCATAGTCGTCGATCTGGGAGAAGGAGATCTGAACCGTTGATTCCAAGTAATAGATCTTAGTCATCTGTTCAAAATCACCGTAAAGATCATGAGATCGATGATCACCTCACATTACGGGGAGATAAATTGCTCTATCTTTACGAGATTGAGGGTAGGCCACAATTGAGACCACGGTTTTAGAGAAAATACATGTGGAGCATTAGGGTGAATTGTGGGGAGAAAAGAGGCTTGACCCCAAACCACTCTTGAGTGCACCCACAATCCCACGTAGGTGTGAGGTCATCACCCAAGGTCACACTTGAGGAGGGGCTAATAGAAAAGGCATTAACGCGAACTCTGATATTTGGAAAAAAGTGAAAGGGATGGTCGTGGGTATCGTGAAGCCTACGCAGGAGGTCAAGAGGGCATGTGTCTAATACAAAATGAGACCAAGAATGTTTCAGAGATTCATTTGACTCTAGAATCAAAGATCTTGATTGGGAGGTCACGCAACCCTTAGGAGAGAAGGGGTCCTTCACCAAGTGGTATCAGAGCAGAATGTTTTCTTGCAGACACCAGGAAAAGGAGAGGAGACAAAATAACTAGAAGTTGTACTCTGTGTATGAAAGACAATCAACACAATGCCACCAAGAAGACGAGTGGAACCAACTTTATCCAATCGGGCTATAGAAAGGGAAATGCGAGAACCTCATGAAAGATTAGAAGCGATGGAGGTAGTGTAGAGATGAGCACTTGATGCTGGAGACATCAACAATGCAGATAGTGAAGAAGTAGAAGTCGAAGAAGTTGCAGGAGAGGATGTTGCCGAAGAACACTTGCTGAGAGCAGTTGTTAGATTGGGAGACAGAGCCAAGATAGAAGTCCCAATGTATGAAGGAAATTTAGATGTTGAAGATCTACTGGATGGGATAAGATCCATGGATAAACATTTCGACTATGAATATGTCTATGAATATCAAAAGGTGAAACATGCTATCACCAGGCTAAAAGGACATGCAAAACTGTGGTGGGATGAACTGTAGGCTAAGAGGAGAAGAAAAGGGAAACAAAAGATAAAGAATTGGGAAAAAATGGTAGCCAAACTGAAGGCTAAGTTCATGCCCAAATATTATCAGATCAATATTTTCAGGAAGTTGCAGAACCTTAGACAGAAGGGTGTGAAATTTAAGGAGTACACGCAGGAGTTCTACAGGCTGAACATCATAACTGGAAAAAGAGAGAAAGATGAAGAAAAATTTGTCAGGTATATAAATAGCCTGAGATATGAAATACAGGATGAGATCAGCATGATGTCAGTAAGGACAGTGGAGGATGCTTATCATTTTTCACTGAAGGCAGAGGAGAAGCTGGCAAGAAAACAAATCTAGCAAGGAAGAGGTAAAATCCCAGCCCAAAACAAAGGCAAGGGAGATACCCATGAGAAGGCACATAAATATAAAGACAAGGTTGAGAAACCACATGGTCCCTCGAAAAGAGGAGGGATTTCCCGAGGAATACAGGGTGGTGAAAGAAGTTCCTCTATAGGAAGAGGAAGAAGAAGAGGAGGAGAAGTAAGATGATATCCCTATGGAAAGATAGAGCACATGTCTTGGGAATGTCCCAAGAAAAAAAAAGAAGCAGGAGGTGAAGCTCACATTTCAGAAGCACATAGAAGGGATGTTGAAGAAGAAGGAGTAGAGGATGGAAGATCCTTGATGTTGAGAATTGTTCTTTTAAAAACAGAGGCATAAGTTGAAAATCCAGTGTAGAGGAACACTCTCTTCAGGACAAGACAAAGTCTGGAAGGTGATAATTGATAGTGGGAGCACTGATAACCTAGTATCCATAGAGATGGTGTAGAAATTGGAGTTGGAGACAACTGCACAACCGAAGCCATACAAATTCTCATGGTTGCAGAAAGGACACTAGGTAATGGTTACTAAACAATTCTTGGTTGAATTTAAGATAGGAGGATGTAGAGATGAAATTCTATGTGATGTAATTTCCATGGACGTGCCATATTTTGTTGGGAATACCATGGCACTTTGACAGGAATGTCATTCATGATGGGAGAAAGAATACATACACCTTGGAGAAGAATGGTAGGACACACATGTTCCTACCAATAGAGGAGAAGAAAGTGAAAGAGGAAGTCAACACAGGCATACTTGTCATAAGAGGGAAGGAGCTCCTGAAAGATCTCAAGAAAGAATAGGAGATGCAGTTCGCTATGGTGAGGAAACCCAGAGTTATCCTTACAAGTAATTCGATGGATGATTTTCCTGAATAAGTTCAGGAATTGTTGGATAATTTTGCTGACAAACTGGTGGATGAGATTCCTAACTCATTTCCACCCATCAGAAGTATTAGCCACCATGTTGACTTGATACCAAGAGAAAGTCTGCCAAACAAAGCAGCATACAGATTGACACCTCGAGAGAATGAGGAAGTAAAGAACCAAGTCCCGGAATTGTTAGACAAGGGTTTGGTTAGAGAGAGCTTGATTCCATGAATGATACCAACTGTGTTGAGTCTAAAGAAGGATTGAGGATGGAGAATGTGTACAGACTCAAGATCCATTAACAACATCACCATCATGTATAGATTTCCTTTACCCATAATGGATGATTTAATGTACTGTTTAAGTGGAGCAAATTTTTTTTCTAAAATAGATTTGAATAGTGGATATCACCATATTAGAATGAGAGAAGGTGATGAGTGGAAGACAACCTTTAAGACAAATGAAGTTTTGTATGAGTGGCTTGTTATGCAATTTGTCTTAACAAATGCCCTGAGTACTTTTATGAGGTTGATGAATGAGATACTGAAAATTTCATTGGCAAGTTTGTGGTTGTATATCTGCTTGATATGTTGATCTTTAGCAGGACTAAATAGGAGTATTTGAGACACCTGACACTAGTGATGAGGAGACTACAACAGGAGAAGCTATTGATAAATCTGAAGAAGTCCTCTTTTATGAAGACATAAATCATTTACTTGGGTTTTGTGATCTCTTTAAATGAACTGAATATGGATCCAGAGAAGGTGAAAGAAATCAAACAATGGTCGTCACCAAAGAGTGTGTTTGAGGTAAGGAGCTTCCATGGATTAGAAATATTCTATAGGAAGTTCATCAGATGCATCAGTGGAATTTGTGCACCAATGATGGATACAGTGAAGAAGAAGCACAAGTATTTTAAATGGACAGAGGAGGCCAAGAGGATCTTAAATATATTGAAGGAGAAAATAACAGAACGACCAATTCTAGTCTTGCCAAATTTTGAAAAGACATTTCAGGTGAGATGTGATGCAAGTGGAGTTGCAATTGTAGCAGTTCTAAGTCGGGATAATAAACCTGTTGCCTGTTTCAGTGAGAAGTTGAATGATACTAACAGAAAGTACTCCACATATGATAAGGAGTTTTATGCCATAATTCAAGCCTTGAATAAATGAAGACATTACCTTGTCCCATAGGAATTTGTCTTGTATAGCGATAACCAGGCTTTACAATTCATAACCAGAAAGGAAAAATTGAATAGGAGGCATCCAAAATGGGTTGATTTTATGTAGAATTTTACTTTTGTCATAAAACATGTTGTTGGGAATGCTAACAAAGTTGTTGATTCATTAAGAAGGAGATGTTTGATTCTATAGGAATTTCAGGTGAAGACCTTGGGGTTTGAACACCTTAAGGATATGTATTATGATGATCCATATTTCAAGGAAGCATACAAAGCATGTGCAAATCCTGTGTTGGGAGACAAAGCCAGTGGAATGATGATATTATTCAAGAGGAATTGTTGTTCAAAGGAAATCAGTTGTGCATACCGAAATGCTCAATGAGGGATAACCTTTTGAAGGAAAAGCATAGTGGAGGATTTGTTGGACATTTCGGCCATGATAAAACATTTGCACAGTTGAGCAGTTCATACTATTAGCCAGGTATGAGAAAAAAAGTGATAATGTTTTTGAACATATGTAGAATATGCCAACATGAAAAAGGAAAAAGATAGAAAATTGGATTGTATCAACCATTGCAAATACCAGAGAGGCCTTGGGATGCAATAAGCATGGATTTTGTGTTGGGACTGCCAAAAACACAAAAAGGATTTGAATTCATATTTTTGGTGGTGGATAGATTTTCAAAGATGGCACACTTTATACCATGCCAGAAGACCAGTGATGCAATACATGTTGTAAATATGTTTTTCAAGGAAGTTGTGAGACTTCACAAACTGCCCAGAAGCATTGCCTCAGACAGTGACACAAAATTTGTTGGTCATTTTTGGAGAACACTGTGGAAGAAGTTGGGGATGGATTTTTCCTTCAACTCAGCTTATCAACCTCAAAAACATGGACAAAATGAGGTGGTAAAAAAATGTTTGGGAAACTTATTGAGGAGTCTGGTCACTAAGCATCATAATTAGTGGGATCATATTATGCCACAAGAAGAATTTGCATACAATGACTCACCAAACAAGAGCACTAGAAAGAGCCCATTCCAAATATTGTATGGAATGAAACCTAGGGGAGTATATGAGTTGAGAGACTTGGAACAAAGTGAGATCAGGAGCGTTGAAGAAGAATATTTTGTTGTAGAAATGAAGAAACTCCATAGCCAGATCAGAGGACAATTGCAAAATTCTAACCAAGAGTATAAGCACAGAGTTGATCAACATCGTAGGGAACTTCAATTTGAAGTAGGAGATCAGGTTCTGGCAGATCTTAGGAAAGAAAGGTTCCCTAGGGGAACATATAAGAAGTTCAAAATGAATAAGATAGGACCATGTAATATCTTGAGGAAGTTTGATGCAAATGCCTATGAGATTGATCTTCCAGATGATGTGGGCATATCGCCCATATTCAACATTTCAGACCTATATCCTTATAGGAAAGATGACACAGAGGTATCAGAAGATCAAGAGAAGATTCAGTGGGAGAAACAAATGCCAATATAAGAAAAACCACAGATGGAGAAGATCATTGATCAGAGGATTGGCAAAAAGACCAGGAGGAATACCTATTTTGAATATATGTTCAGGTGGAAGGGACACCCAATAGAATATGCTAGTTGAGAAAATGAAGTTGATATCCAAAAGAATGGAAAGTCAGTGCAGGAGCTCATGGAAAGGACTCCATGGATTTTTGTCAACAGGAGTATGATGCAGGAGCATTGTTAGCGAGCACACAGAGCAAGACCACGCTGGCACTCATGGTGAATATTTTGAAGCATGCCTGAACTCAGCGTTGGGAAATATTTTGAATCACGCTTGAATGATCGTGAGCAAAGTGGGAGTTTCCACTCCTACTATGGAATGTGACTGATCTAGGATAGCAGTTAGGTTAGGTTTTGGAGTAGACAAGTAGTCGAGGGGAACCCTAATGACCCTCAAAGATAAATAGAAGTTTTGTATGCCCAAATGAGGCTGCTACAAGTTAGTAGGATATTTCTGAATTTCAGTTACTGTTTTGATTATAGCTGTAGCCACTTTTATTTTGAATGAAGATAACAGAGGAAAATTTACCCAATGCATGGTGTGGACATTGTTTGAAATTTCCTATTATTGTTTTTTCATGAATGAATGAATTTCTTTACGAGTAGATGAAACTGTGAATGTTAGTATAATTTTAAATCGTTTCTCTTCTGTCAAATCAGTGCAAGGCATGAACACAGAATGAAAGGAGTGTGTTGAAGGATTTGTTTCAGTTCTGAATCTCAGAAGAGATAGCACAAAACTTACCCCTTTGTAAGGAGTGTAAAGTGACTGTTGCAAGGCATGCACAGTCGTCTGCAAGAACTCAAAGCTTGCGTAAGAATCGGTTGCAAGGTGTGCATAGAGAAAAAGGAGAATGCGAGGAGGGCGAGAATAATTTATTTTCAAGAAATCCTTCGGATCTGAGTTCTCGAAAATCCATGAAACGCAAGGAGTGCGCAGGAAGTTGAAACCTTCATGAAGGCCAAGATCAGGAGGGATAACACCTTTTAGAAGTGTAGTCAAAGTCTGAGAGATGGAATCACATGAGGTTCAAAGGTAAAGGCCTTTGAAGACTTAGAAAATTGTCTAAGTCAGAAGAAACCGAAATCTTAGGAGGAGGAGCGACAGTGGCCGTTGGATCACAACGCAAATGATCCACAACCATCTGATCAGAACAAAGTGCATGAGCCTTAGCGCTTCACATGCACAGAGAGAGAACTAATCAAGGTTTGAGACTTGATATTTCCGAAGCCCAATGAGCTGGAAAGTCGAAGTGAAATCTCAATCATCCGATCATCCGAAAGAGGATTGAGCTGTCAGATCATCTGAAGTAAACCTTAGGCGTCGGATCAGTCAAGTGAATTTGAGTCGTCAAATATCATGAGCTCAGGAGGGAGAGAGTTTGGAACTTCATATTTCTGAAGCACGAAGTCCCGGAGAGCTGAAGCTAGTATGGATCGTTACATCTAGAAGGGTACGTGTTGGTGGGTCATGAAATCTAGAGGAAGGCAAAGGTGAGGCGTTGAAACACCTGAAGCCCGAAGAGCTGAAGAGTCGAGAGTCATCAATCTGTAAGTGGAAACTTGTCAGTAGATCATGAGCTCTGGGAAAATTGTAGTGGGGTTTCATTTTGATAACTGAGATTGTCGAATCCCAAAGACCTGAAGGTCCAAAGAAAATATGGACTGATAGATCTAGCGGAGACGTGGCATGAATCCATGGACTTTGGGTAAAGTCTCTAAGTGAAGAGTATTCGTCGGATCGAAAAGAGACATGGAATAAATCTATGTACTCCAGGTAAAGACCCAAAGTAATCATTGATCGTTAGATCAGGAGGAAATGCATTAGTCTATCACGAACTTCGGATAAAATCCATTTTGAAAAGGGAAAAGCTTGAGATTTGAGATATCAAAATTCTAAAGACTCGGAGGAGATATCGACCATTGAACGAGAGGAGGGCCACAGGACCATTGATCTGATTTGAAAGGTCAAACACCCGAAGTGAAGGAAGGGTCATTGATCGTGAGTACAAGTGTCCGCATATCGTCAACTCCAAAATATTGGAGTATGGAGGAAATCAAAGTTTGAGATTTGGAAAAAATGAAGTTTGGAGACTTGAAGAGATCATAACCATTGATTTAAGGGGATAGGTGTCAGTATGTCTTCCACTCCGGAAGACTGCCCTGCAAAGGAAAATAAGGTTTAAGATTCAATAATTCTAAATTATGAAATTCTGAATTGACCACAGTCATCGATCTGGGAGAAGGAGATTTAAACTGTTGATTCCAAGGAATATATCTTAGTTGTTCATTTGAAAGAACCATCAAGATCATGATATCGATGGTCACCTCGCATTGTGGGGAGAGAAACTGCTCAATCTTTATGATATTGAGCGCGGGCCACAATTGAGACCACAATTTTCGAGAAAAGACACATGGAGGCTCACAGTGAATTGTGGGGCAAAAAGTGGGTTGACCCCAAACCACTCTTGAGTGCACCTGCAATCGCACGCAGGCATGAGGTCATCTCCCAAGGTCACATATGAGGAGGGGCCGATAGAAAATGCACTAACACCAACTCTAAGATTTGGCAGAATGTGAAAGGGATGGTTGTGGGTATTGTGAATTCTGTGCAGGGGGTTGAGAGGGCATGTGTCCAATATAGAACAAGACCAGCAAGTTCTCAGAGATTCATTTGACTCGAGAATAGAATATCCTAACTAGGAGGTCATGCAACCCTTAGGAGAGAAGGGGGTTTGCACCAGGTTCCTTTATAGAGGGTGTGTGGTACCTTTCTCTACCATGCACTTTTTCTAAGCCCATAAATTCCCTTTATCTTTATTTATTTGTATTTTATTTTAATATATCATAAGGAGATATTGAAGGTCACTTCTTTGCCATGGCAACTAGATGATGGAAATGTCAACCACAAAAACCTAGTGGAAATGAGAAGGTTAGCTCGTGATGAGACCCCCTTTCTCTCAGCCATGCAATTGAGAGGCATTGCCCTGGATTGGTGACCAGATGATGACAATCTCATACCACTAGATATTCATGGACGTGATTGGTTGGCTCATGATGAGACCTCCCATCCTTCAGCTAACCTTTTTAATAATTCTTTATTATATTGTGGGTCCCCTTTGCTCAAATATAAGGGTTTCATTGATTTATTGGGTAATCCTTGGGAGAAACATATGGAAGTTTTATACAAGGATTTTATCTTTTACCCAACATCAACCCCTCTGGGTATTCAACCCCTTCTTAACATAGAAGGAGGGACAACCCCTTCTTGGATCAATAGACCATAAAATCCCAAGTGATAAGGAAATGGAGGGGAACAATGATGGAAAGTGGTAGTTATGGTGGGGAACAGTATGATGGCTAATTAAGGGAGTTCCTAGTAGCAAAACCATCCCCAAGGAAAACCACTTACTAGGGCACAATGCCAACCACCAAGATGAAGAATGGAAAAAGAAATAATTTCCAAAAATATATCATGAAATATAGAGCAATCTAAGATACAACATAATCAAATCTCTTAAATATTGAAATGATTCTCACCATAATATTGTCTTGTACCTCATGGAGAATGTCCCACTACCTTCTGGAAGCTAGCTGGTGTGGTGGATGCCATCTGCAAACCTGTGACCATCTGTGGTGGTGAGTGGGTTTTCCATCTATGAAAAGGGTATTGTTGGTCATGTAATCTCTCGACACTCCATATCTACAACCTGAGGGGCTTGAGACATAATATCCTTAGTTATCCACAAAATGGGGATAACAGAACCCTTTCCTTTTTCTTGTAAAAGAGAAAGTAAATTGGGGTTGTTGTGGCCTCAACAACACTTTTACCTTCTTAGGGTCCAATTCTATCCCTTCTCCTAAAAAAATACACCCTAAATAATGAATATGACTTTGCTAAAATGAGAACTTGCTCAACTTGGCATACAACCTATTCCCCCTCAATACCTATAGAACGATCCTTAATTTGTTCTCATGCTACTCATTTGTCTTTGAGTAGATGATTATATCATCCAAGAAAATAATAAAAAACTTTTCCATATATTCTTTGAACACTCCATTCATTAGACACATGAAGATAATTGATGCATTTGATATCCCAAATGGCAACATGACAAATTCTTAATGTGCATATCTTGTCCTAAATAATGTCTTATTTATATATTCACCTTTGATTCTTAACTAATGGTATCCTAACCTCAGTTCTATCTTTGAGAATATATTTTCACCCTTCAGTTGATAAAAAATATCATCAATTCCTGACAAAGGATACTTTTTCTTTATGGAAACCTTATTCAACTCCCTAAACTCAACGAAAAACCTTAAGGTTTTGTCCTTCTTCTTGACAAAGATCACTAGGGAATCCCAAGGTGAGACACTTGGAAGTATATATGCTTTCTTCAAAATTTATTCAATCTACATCTTCAATTCCTTTACCTATAGTGTGCTCATCCTATTAAGAGTCTTAGACACTAGGGAAACTCCAGGCACCAAATCAATGGTTAAATCAATCTTTCTCTTTCGTGGAAACCTTGGTATCTCCTAAAATACATACTCATATTATTTTAAGAATAGATGGTCTTCAATACTTGTCATTTTATCCTTGACTTCCTCTTCCATATGGGATGCATAAACCTGACATCCTTTTCTGAAAATATTTTTCAACTACATGGTTTAAATTTATCTTATGGATATAGGACTTGGAATCCCATGAACATTTCTTTGCTTCCATTCGTCATCAAGAAAAATGAATTCCTTGTTGTATCAATCTATCAAAACATTGTTCTTCTCCAAAAAATCCATACCAGTTAACAAGTCACATGAACCCAAAGGTATGATATTCAAATAATCCTTAGCCAACTTATTGATCCTCCTCTTGGCTCCAATGGATAGCTAGAACAACCAAGACTTTCCATGCTTACTTATTTTCAAATGAAACCTCTCAACATGATTAGAATATATATAACTATTTCTATTTCCATAATCAATTAAAATAGCTATGGGTTGATTATTGATTTTTCCTTCCACCTCAATCATGTGATATTTATTGTGTTCTTTTCGATTGTCCAAGGCTTCATAAATTATTGGCATGCTTCTACCCATGTATTCAACTGCATCAACCTCTTGTATGTTATGAATAGTACAAATCCTTTCTCCTTTTCAAGGTAAATCCTTAGACATGTGGTCTCCCTCGCATTCCCAACATTTTTATGGGATTCTATCTTGGCCTCTTTCCCAAAGACTCTATCATCCTGGACACATTTTTTGTTGGCTTTCTTTGATAATATATTCTAAAAAATGGTGCCTTGTACCCTTTCTTTATTTTCTCCATATTTCCTTTATTTTTGTCATCCCAAGACATTTCAAAAGTTTTCATTCCTTTTCTCTATTCATAAAGATACTTTGTTTTTATTATGGATTTTCCCAAGGTCTTGAGCTAATAAAAAATTATTTTGTCATTGTAGAAATATGGAATTCCACTCATGAATATTTGTATTTTAACCTTCTCATATTTAATGAAGCCAACATATCTCAACAATTCTAGAAACTTCCTCTCGTACTCATCCATTTTCACGCTTCCAATCTTGAGTTCAAATAATATTGCATCTTATAATAATGATTCTTTGACAAATATTTCTTATGAAAATAATTTTTAAAATAACTTTATGAGATCCTCTTTTCATCAATGTGCTTAAATTGCTTGAGCTTCTCCCACGACATTGATGTTTTTCCTTGAAGACAGTATATTACAATTCTAGCATATAAATTTGATGAATAATTGTGCAATTGGAAATATTCCTCCTTCGTAGAGACCAAGATTCTACACCTCCATCTTTGTTATGATCACCATGAAATATAGGAGGCTTAATAGTCCGAAGATCCCCTTCTTGAACATCTAACTCGGACCTCCTTTTATGACATCTGACAGAAGACAAACTTGGGCTCCTCTCTGACTATGAGAATGCATATTCCCTTGTAGTTGTGTTCCATGGTAAATGGTGATGATGTATACTATAACTTCTAGATTTCCTATTAGTTCTGATATCCCCCCTCTTGGAATGATATTTATGCTCTTCCACCTACCTTGAATCTGATTCGTTTTTTATTTTCTTTTACAATATATTTAGTTTTTGTAAAAGCTAAGTGTTGATGTGGTTCTACTCCTCTTGATATATTATAATTCTCTCATTGTCTAATATGTAGCTCAACGCTTCTCTCTTCAATATTCTCATTGTCTCTACTATATCTATGTGTTATTATTTTCCTTCTCTATGCCCTTTTGATCCAGTCATTGTATTTCCTGGGATGATATTAAACCCACTGACTGCATATTCACAGCTATAATCTTCTTAGGAATATTATATATATATGGTCCTCATTATGAACCTTCTTTTTTCTATTTGTACCTTTAATTCTACAAAACGTGCATGCAACACAAATTTTTCGGATAAAAACAATTTTCTACTCTTTAAAGATGCCATTTTCCTTTTTTCTTATTTGTTGAGAAATTATATTGATCAAATATGAATTATGGGTGGATATGATGATTCTAATCTCCATGATTTTTATAATGACTACCCACTTCCTCATTTTTTAGCTTTGAGCATAAAGTTATAGAATTTTGAATTTAACAATTTAGCCCTTTGGTGCACCTTTTTCCCTAGTTCAATTAATCTTAGACACCAAATTTCCCCACTTGTAGAGGAAAATATGGAAAGAACCATAAAAAATATTGTATGAGGAAATTATAACATTGATGACAATGATTTCACATCAACTCTCATATTGCCAATCGGTTTCTCCTGTCAAAATCTACAGCAATATGGAAATGGCAACTCGACCCTTCACATTTTTCCAAATTTGGATTTTTTTTACAAAATTGGCTATCTCCAAAACTAAGAATTTATAGAAAAACATCACTATGGAAACTGTTTTTGGATTTATGAATATATAATTTAATTTTATTAAAAAAAATAAAAATTCTCCATCTGGGGTAACTTTTCCTCTTATAAAAATCCCAAAATCCTCTAAAAAGTGGCCCAAAATAGTGGCTTTTTCTCTATTTTGTCATCTCCACTCTAGATAATTGAAATCAAACCAATACCTTCACTACATATTTGCATTTCTTATTTTATGACACCCTATAAAAACTTCATCAATAATGGATCCCTTGCCACTTAACACCAACCTACTCTTCAAAAACCTCTATTTTGCAATTTCTAGCAAATCAGTGCATACTTGGCCAATGGCCCTCATAGGAACCTATGTAGGCCATGAAACCATGGAAAAAAACTATAAACATTCACTGGAAATTGAGGTTTTGTGCTCATGTTATGGCCAAAATATGAATTTTCCAACATTTGTTTTCTTTTTTTAAACATAATATACCTTCTAGTGATGTGGCATCCATCTGACATGATTATTGATTGACGTGGCACCCTGAGTCCACATAAAACTTTGAGGTGATGTCGTTTCACCCCCTTAGACACCCTGGAATTCCATGTCATCCTCTGGATCATCCCCTTATCTCTCTTTCTTCTCTCTTCCTTATTTCTCTGTCATCCTTCTTATCTTTCATTTTTCTCGCTTCTCCTTTATTTTTCCTCCATCCCTACCTTAGCCAAAAAATACTTGTGACATGATCTAAATGGTTGATGGGATAGGGGGTTCCATCCCAAACATTTACCCCAATAACACATATCCCTAACTATAACATCTATGCTATAATCCCTAGTTAAATGAAGGCTTAATGTAGATATAATGTATGGATGTGGCGAAGAAATGTATATGCAACTTGTATTTCTTAATTTTAATAAATAAAATGTGATGCCAACTATTGAGGAACATGAACAAATATTTTTGGATGAGTAATCCACAATAGCAAAGGGGTCTAAAAAGGAGGTTTTATCCATGATTTTAATTCCAAGTCCTTTTCTTGTTTTTAATGTTTTCAGTGAGACTTATGATTTTTTTTTCCCCTGGGTGTTGAAGAGCCCAATCATTGAATACCTGTAAGAGGGTGAGGGTAAAAAGTCACATACAATAGTTATTTTGAGTTTAATTGAGTATACTCAAATTGGGGAAGAGTGTAAGTCAAGTACGCAGTAAAATAGAGGAAAATTGTATGGGGAGTGACAATAGTTTTAGATAGTCACGTTTTTGTAGGGGAAGGAGGAGAAAACAAGGTGGAGGATGCTAGAGCTGGAAAACAAATGGAGGGAATATTTTGAAGTATTTTATATATGAGAGACAACATAAGGAATATATCATTCTTTCAGAAGAACTAGGTTGTTAGGACTAAAGAGTGAACTCCATTGTGTGGGTTTCACTAGAGCAATAAGCTTGCTATTGTTTTGTTTCCTAGTAGTTTTCCTACCAGTGAGTACTATTGTAGGGGCTAGTTGACTATGTAAACTAGACATGACATGGGACTAAGAGTTATTTAGTCGAATGTTGAATATGAAAGCATAATTTGGTCGAGATTTTGATTAACCGACTGACCCAGGAAGTTAAGAAGTTAGAATTGTATGGTAACTGGATATGTAGGTATAAATAGACATCTATGTATCAGAGAAGAGGGATATTGTGATGTATTGATTCATCTATCTAATAAAGGTTTTTCCTTGGGCTTACACTACTTTGTGTATGTCTTTGTCTATATGTAAGTATACGTGAATCTGTACTTTCTTATGTACTGAACTAATGGTAACACTCTGCTACTTTTCCCTAGATTACAACATTGGTTCCATTGTCAATAGATTTGAACCCGGGCATGCATATTTTCACATAGATGATAAATATACAAGACATACACGAATAGTGGGAGATAAAAATTGAAAATTACATTAATAATTACATAAGAAGAAACAACCTAACGCTAGCAGAAGCACGATCATGATTTTTCTTGGAGACCCACAAAATATTTCTAGAAGCTATCCCAGAATCCTTATTCGAGTACATTAACAAATATGGTAATGCACAAATTGATGCTTGACAAAAAATTAACCCTCAAGCTTACAAATAGGGGTCGAATGAATCTTCACAAATGACTTCAAAGAATTTCCAAAGATTACATAACATAACAAGCTATTGAGGATCAAACATCCTTTGATACAATAAAAGACAATTTCTACATGGAGATACATGACGTATTCATATGCACAATTCCTAGACCGATTCATAAATTTATTCTCGACAAAGGCATAGGCGACATTCTCAAATTCCAACTTTGAATTGGTACATTGCCACAAAACAGCCACTGGGAACAAAGAGATGAAAAGTGGGACAAATTCTTAGAAGTAAGGTGAAAAGATACAAAACAAGTGTGGGACTACTTCTTGAGAAAATAAACATGCCCATCTTCATCGAATTAGAGTAAGTCGGGGTGACATTTGGGGGTCACCTAATATGTGAGATTCCATAAGAAAAGAGCATATCAACGTTTAAGATCCAAGGAAATTTGTAACCTGTGGACTAGAAAAGAGACAAAAGAAAAGAGAGGATATTCGTAACATGTGGACCAGCTGAAAGTTGAATAGAAAAATGGTCGGAGAAGATCATCCTAATAGAGCATGTGAGAAATCTTAGTCTGAAATAAATGGACTGGATCTAGCAATAACAACAGTCGTGGTGATCCCTCACAGAAGTAATGAAGCACAGTTGATAGAGGCTAGAAAAGGCTCCCATCAACTGGAAAAACAAGTCAAAATCATGGATTACGAAGAGTCGGGACCAATGATATGCTCTCCTCCTATTCAAGAAACCAACCCTCGAATTAGAGAATTCCTTCAACAAAAACTTCATATCAACGAACAATCTGCAAGATTATGGTATAAAAATGACGAGCATGGAAATTTACGTGACAGATTGATTGTCGAGCCATAAATAAATGAAGTTTATACAATTCTCATTCACATCATGGATATCACAGACCTGCCCCACATGGAAAATCTCATATGAAGAGAAAAAAATATAATAGATTATAGTTGTGAACCGACACGTCTCATAGAATGACATATCATCGAATATAAAGACCAAAGTTATCAAAACGAAGAAGTAACTTGTATAAAAAGAAAGAAGCAATTACTCCTCGAATACCATCCATCATAAGACTGACTGACAGACAAGTCGGCATAAGAAAAACCAACTAATAATTCGACATCCCAATTGAAAAGTGTGATAATTCAAGGTTCACAAAAATCTAGTGTTATTAAAAAACAAGTCATGGGACTCAATAATATTCTCCTTTATGAGGGAGATGAAGGCCTAAGAATACATTGGTTTGTATGCAAAAAATTCTGGATGCATCCGACATCTCAGATGAAGATAAGAAGATGGAATAATTTTGTGATGGTCATTGACACCTTGTTATAACATGGTTCATGAATTTCATAGAAAATAAAAGTCAATCAAAATTAGAAAGAAAGAGAAATTTTTATCATTTTTCAAAGTCCAAGATGTTACACACTTGGCAACACATAAATTAAAAGAAATAAATAAAATACCATGCGAGTCGGTCCACGAATACGAAAAAAGATTCAAATATCTACTTAGCCAAATCCCATCAACAATCGGTCAAAGTCTACTAGTACAATGGTACGTAGCCAAATTTATACAATGAATCATATATCCATTATGACTCTATGAGCTAAAATCATGTGAAGACACATTATAGAAAGCGTAATGTGTCGAGTCGGACAATGACAACCCATCGAATTCCTCATTGACATAAAGGATAGAATAAAAAACACAGCATCTACATCATACCATTAAAAATGTATCCTTAAGAATAAACAAGGTGTGGTGTACCACATGCTACAAAGATAGTCACACTAAAGGTACTTGCAGTCTTAACGATCAAGTACTAGGAGGAATAAATGCATACAATCATAAACATATTCTGACATATGTGAAAACTTGACCGCCCATACTATACAATATTGTCTACACAACTTGAAAAAAATTAACTGGTGTCATATTTTTGAAATTCACAACCAGAGAACATTCGAGTGTTGACTAAATGCATGAAATATAAATGTAAATACATTCTATCACACCAAAGAAATATATCATAATAATGACTATAGGAGAAGAACTCATTACTATGGTTGAGATCATGGTTGAGGTGGTTGTGATCGAGATGTATTCGAAGGTCAAGATCGAAGTTGAGGTCGAGGTCGACCTTACTGTTACAATTGCTGGAAAGATGACCACATTAGCCCTGACTACCCAATAAATGTTTGGGTTGACTTAAAATTTTGTAACATTTGTGGTGTCATCAATCATTCACTAGAATACTGTCCAACAATACTTGATAAGATCATGACCAAAAGGAATTTAAACCTCCTACATGCAGTATCCAAAGAAGAAATATTAAATTTGAATAATTTACATGTCATTACTAGATCAGGTGCAGGATGGGGTAATATTCGCTTACATGATCGACATCCAGTGAAGTCTACTCAGTTTTCAAATCTAGACAAAGAAGAACATATTATGAGGGAGTGCTTAAATTCTTCATAAGTTCTAATCAAGAGAAAATGAAGACATCTCTTAAGAGAAAAGAATTCA
Organism: Picea engelmannii; assembly: GCA_009831015.1. Classification (NCBI taxonomy): domain Eukaryota; kingdom Viridiplantae; phylum Streptophyta; class Pinopsida; order Pinales; family Pinaceae; genus Picea; species Picea engelmannii. Next base: position 254,469 of record ML781846.1, on the reverse strand, counting down.
ATCGGTCTATTGTTGGATCTGCTTAATATATTAAAAGATTATAAATAAGGACAAAGACCATCTAAGGATGACAACTTTCCTATAAGAATAAATATTATGACCCATGAGTCGAGTTGAAAATTCATGGGGTATCAATTAACCATGCGGTCATCAAATTTGGATCGTAAGTAAATATCCTACCTCAAGATACATGGATACAAATGGGTCAGCCTTCATTAGCACCAACACTAAATTACCTAAAGCTAGCATATCAAATATTAATAGAGCCTATTTTTATACTAAAATATTTTGAAACTTATATTATGGGTATACCAACATTAGTCAGTTTTGAAGTAATTGACTTAATCGAGGGAATTATATCATATGAAGCACTTGTTGGTCGACCATGGGGATGTAAAATGAAAGACAATATATCCCTCAAAAAGGATAGAATAAAGTTAAAATCGAATGGAAGAAAAATAATAATTCCTCTAGATCCTAGTGAAGTGAAACCTTGAAGTGAGTCATTGGAAAAATATCATGAACCATGATGTATGTACCAAATAATTAATGAACACAGAGATTACGTCGAACCAAATGCACAAGGATAAATTTCATCAAAATCTCCCTTGTCTTTCAAACACAATTCCAACTCACCTATATACATCTGACATATCAAAAATTATGAGACACACTCAAAAGATTGTTGGACCATTGAGGCCATCCCAATTAAATGTTCCAGAACATGATACTCAATTAAAGAAGTACATATAGTGTATGAAAAGAGACTTCGACAAACTCCTACACTTATTCTGACCAACAACACAATGAAAAGGTCACTATGCTATAATGAACTAATTTTTTTTTCGACGCATGTAGAGGACGTTTCTAAGTCTGTCGGAGAACACTGTAGAACTGAAATCTTGGTAGAAACCTTCATAGGTCAAGCCACAATATGGTGGGAAATACATTCCCCAAAACTAAAAACATGTACAAGTGTATCCACTTAATTTGTAGAATTCTTTGGATAAAATAAACTATCCAAAGAAGCTGACATCCCTATCTTGAAGGTTGGCTATGACCCAATGTAACATATCCGCCATTATGAGAATGAATGGCACACAATGGGATATATATATATATATATATATATATATATATATATATATATATATATATATATATATGAAAGGGTATGGTTTCACATGTTTCCAAACAAGCTAGATGAAATACCAAATAAATGATACAAAATCGATGAAGCATGTGGCAATACACTCAATTGTCCCAACATTAACGAAAATATTATCAAAGACTTCGAATTTATTCCAGAGGAGGAACTTCTATGAGAAATAACACAACAAATTAAAAGCCTCCTAGAAAAACTGACACCAAATGTAGAAAAGGAAAAAGGTAATATGATGGTCGAAGACAGATCGACATCGTCTTGCCACCTTGTTTTGATAGAATGAAGAATCGATATGGAAAATAGAACCTATCTTGTCCATGTTTTTTGATGGAAAAATGACCACCCAATGATGCAAAACCATGTAAAATTAGTATTAAAGATATCTGAGGAAAAGGATAAAATTGAACATCTCGACTTTCTGGCAAGCTTCACCAAAATAGATGAAGGGGATCATCATCTCGAAGAATAAAAACTACCAGAGTGGATGAATGTTGAATTAAAGACAAAATAGTTCAATATATCAAACGACAATCGACCAAAAATGGCACGAGTAGGAAACTATTAGACAGAGAAGGAGACAGTCGACACAGTCAAATTACTCAAACAATATCAAGATGCATTTTCACAAGACTATAAATATCTAAGAGGACTTGTAGAAGAGATGGGAGAAATGAAAATTGAACTCATTCCAAGAGCAAAGCCAATAAAAAAGAGACCTTACAAATTAGCTCACACATATAATCCCAACTTTCACAAGTAAATCAAAGGAATGTTATCAACAGACATCATATATCCAACTGACAAAGAAGAATGTGAAATTCCTATGGTGGTTCAACCGAAGAAGCATGACCCTAAGAATTTAAGAATTTGCATCGACTTAACATTTCTCAACAAACTAACTTTAATGGAACCGTTCCCTACTGCAATCACCGAAAAATAGTTAATGAAGTTGCAGGTCATGAATTTTATTCATTGACAGATGGATTTTTGGGATACAATCAATTCCCTATAGCTAAAGAAGATCAATTGAGGATGACATTTGTTTCTAAATTTGGATCCTTCGCATATAGGGTCATGCCATTTGGGCTAAATAATTTTGCGATAGTATTTTCAAGAATAGTAGTAAAAGCATTTCAATAATACATCTACAAGACATTGATTGTCTACTTCAACGATTGGACTATATAAATCCTATTCAAAAACCACATAGAATGGCTCAAATTAATGTTGGAGCGATGCAAACAAATCCAATTGCCTCTCAATATTAAGAAGTGCATATTTTCCACACCAATTGTAATTATTTTAGGCCACGTGGTATGTAAGGATGGTGTAAAAGTAGAGATGGAGAAAATCAAAATCATCCTCGACTTGAAGACACCTGTAAATCAAAAATAGATTACAATCTTCCTCAGACATACTAGGTATTACCAAAACATTATATGCCACTATTCTGATATCACTTTCCCAATGGATGAGCTACTTCAAAAATAAATTGAGTTTAGATGGATTCAATACTGTCAGGAGTCATTTGAAATTTTAAAGATGAAATTGGTTGAAGACCCCATACTAAAATTCCCTGACTACTCAAGAAGGTTTCATGTCCATGTCGATTCTTCAAATGTCACTGTCAGGTTGGTTCTAACGCAACCATACAAAGACATAATTGACCACATGAACATGTATTCCAGTCAGAGTTTGAATAAATAAGAAAGGAATTACTCAACCGCATAAAGGGAAGCCTTGTCGATGATATTTTCTTTGCATAAATTCCAACACTACTTACAAGTGAACCCATTCACATTCTTTATAGATCATTAGGAATTGAAATATTTAGTGAATAAACCTATTCATCAAGGAAAAATTTGTCGTTGGTTATTATTATTGCAATAATTTGAGTTCGACATAATTGTTTGACCCAGAAGAAAGAACGCCAGGCTTGACCATCTGTCCCGAATCGAGACAGGGGAGGACCTGACTGGCATAGAGGACGATATTCCAGATGCACATATATTATGTATTGAAGTAGGAACAAAATATCTAGAATAAACAGAAAATTTCTTTGAGGAAGGGAAGGCGCCTGAATATATCTCAACAAATAAAAATAAAGTGTTAGCACAATATGGGAAATTTTGGGAACAAGACTATTTCAGTCAACTTACAAGAATCAAACAGTTAGGTGATATTGAAGAATATAATTCAGAATTCTTGGTACTGACCACAAGGGTGGATAACCTAAGTGATGAACACTTGATGGAATCTTACATGAGTGAATTAAAGGAATACATTAAACATGAACTTTTCTTAATACAACCTACAAGTATTATGGAAGCTATGCAAAATGCTCGTCATATTCATGCCAAAAATAAGGCTACACACAAGTATACAATTGGAGGAAAAGATCGTTTTGGGGGTCATAAGACAACCATATCTCAACCAACAAGGTTAACACCCCAGTAAATGTATGAAAGAAGAGAAAAAGTACTATGTTTGAATTGTGAAAGCAGGTACAATAAAGGGAATAAATGTGGTGAGAAGAAATTATTCTACATACACTTTGAAGAGGAAGAAGATAGTTTACCTAAACCAATAAGGTTGACACCTCAAAAAATGGATGAAAGAAGAGAAAAAGGACTATTTTTCAATTGGGAAAAACAAGTACAGTAAGGGGCATAAATGTGGTGAAAATAAATTATTTTACATAGACTGTGAAGAGGAAGAAGATCAAGAATTGGAACCATCACAGCACCCAAATATAGAAGAGACTCCTCCAACAATATCTTGTCATGCTTTGGCCAGTATCACTACTCCACAAACCCTCAAGATACAATGATACATCAAAAATAAAAAAAGGTAACAATATTGATTGATTCAGGTAGCACCCATAATTTCATCAATTACAAATTAGCAAAAGATCTCAATTGTTTTGTATATACTACACTAGAGTTTCAAGTAATGATTGCAGATGGAGGTACCATAAATTGTTCAGGGAAATTCCATAGTATTAATCTCAACATGGGGGAGTGCTTTCTGGATATCCCCATGTTTTCCATCAAAATGGGGGTTGTTGATGTTGTATTAGGGGTCCAATGTTTTCAATAATTGGGAATAGTGGCCTTTGATTTTCAAAATCTTTTTATGATATTTTCCTCAAATGACAAAGAAAATTGAGCTTAGAGGTATCCAAGGGAAACACTCTAAAGTGATAACCTCTAATAGCATGGAAAAACTACTCATAAAGGGACACCAGGGTGTAATTGTACAATTGTGCTCACTTGATGTTCAAACATCTATAGCCCCATCTCCATCAGATATCCAAATAATTATCAACAATCATTCCAAGGTATTTGGTGAAATTCCTAAGGGTCTTCCACCTACCCGAGACCATGACCATGCTATTCATTTCCAGCCAAGAAGTGTACCACCTAACATTAGGCCTTACGCATACCCATATGCAAAGAAAAGTTAGATTGAATGCATGATCCAGGAAATGTTAGAGGTTGGCATCACTCAAAATAGCCAAAGTTCTTTCTCTTCACCAGTTGTGTTGGTCACAAAAAAAGACAAATCATGGTGTATGTGTCTAGATTATAGAAAACTCAACAAAATGACCATCGAATATATGTTCCCTATCCATGTGTCATTGATGAATTTTTAGATGAATTACATGGAGAAAAAATATTTACTAAGTTGGATCTTCGTTTGGGATATCATCAAATCAGAATGAGACAGGAAGGCATTCCTAAAACAACTTTTGGAGCACATGAAGGTCATTATGAATTTTTGGTTATTCCATTTGGACTAACTAATGCACCGTCAACATTTCAAATCTTGATGAATTATATTTTCAAGCCCTTCCTTAGAAAAATTGTGTTATTATTTTTTGATGACATACTAATCTACAACAAATCATCGGAAGAGCATGTACAACATGTTGACAAAGTATTACAACTATTGGAAGAGAAAAAACTTTATGCAAATCCTTCCAAGTGTGCCTTTGGGGTTCAACAAGTGGAACATTTGCATCATATTGTATCTCATGAAGGTGTAAAAGTGGATGCTAACAAAATTAAAGCTATAAGGGAATGGCCAGTTCCCAAAACCTTGAAGAAAATTAGAGGATTCTTAGGATTGATAGGCTATTACCATAAGCTTTTCAAGAACTATGGTCAAATAGTAGCACCTATAGCAACATTATTAAAGAAGGAAGCATTTTCTTGGAAAGAAGAAGCAACCAAAGCTTTTGAAAATATTAAGGAGGATATGTGTACAACTCCCATCTTGACCACACCTGACTTCAAAAAAACATTTATTGTGGAGTGTGATACCTAAGGCCATGGAATTGGTGCAATTTTAATGCAGGAAGGAAGGCCCATTGCCTTTGAAAGAAAAAAAAGTAAAGGGAAAAACTTAGTCAAACCCATTTATGAAAAAGAAATGGTGGCCATAATACATGTAGTTTAGAAATGGCACCCCTACCTAATAGGAAGACACTTTAAGGTCAAAAGAGATCATGACAGTTTGAAGTAATTTTTGGAGAAATGATTATCTTCATTAGAGAAACAAAAATGGGTTACAAAGATGTTGGGTTGTGAATTTGAAATTATATATAAAAAAGGAAAACATAATGTTGTGGCAGATGCCCTCTCTAGGAAAGAAGAAGAAACAAAAGGTTCACTATGTGCTATTTCTAGTCCGCAATCGGATTGGGTGGAAGAAGCAAGGATAGAATGTAATCAAGATCAAGAGGTATGTAAGATCATTCAAAAAATACATCAAGACCCCATTTCAGTAGAAACATTTGTATGGAAGAATGATTTTCTATGGTACCATGATCGCCTATATGTATGTAAGAAATCCCAACTCAAACAAAATATCCTTCTAGATTTGAACACTTCTCCTATAGGGGGACATTCAAGATTCTTGAAAACATACCACAGGGTCAAGAGGTAGTTTTTCTGGGAAGGTCTTAAAAATGATATTCAAAAGTTTGTCTTAAAATGTTTGGTCTGCCAACAGAATAAGGGAGAGACAATCAAGACTCCAGGTCTCCTACAACCATTATCTATACCAATTCAACGTTGGGAAGAAGTTTCCATGGATTTTATTATAGGTTTAGCGAAATCAGAAGGAAATGTCGTCATCATGGGAGTAGTGGATCGAATATAAAAGTATGCCCATTTTTTCTCTCTTTCTCATCCTTTTAAAGAAAGAACAATAGGAACGACATTCATTGGAATGAATTATTTTCTTGTTTTGGTACTCAATTGGCTCATAGTTCATCGTGCCACCCTCAATCTGATGGGCAAACTGATATTGTGAATAAATGTAAAGAAGGATATCTTCGTTGCTTTGCATCCGATAAACAGACACAATGGGTCAAGTGGTTTCCCTTATCAGAATGGTGGTACAACATATCCTTCTATACTTCTATTGGGCCTGAGATATGATCAATTCTATGACAGTTATTATACACTTTTGCTGAATGTATATATGTGTTTTTCATCTTTTGAAGGAGCTTTTCGAAGAATTTCATGATAAAACGATATGATCGGCGCTCGGTACGTATAATCCATGTTTAATGATTGTATTGGATATAATTCATCATTTTTTAGGATTTCCAAGAGATAATTCACGTTTTTTGATGTTACAGAGACAAAATGCACTACGTTTATGCTTCCAACACTTGTTCCAGTACTTCATCCGGCACTATTACAGGCAAAAAACTTAAACATTAATTTTTGGGAGGATGAAGTGGAATCTAAAAAATCCGGCACATGGGTTTTGTGTGTAGTATGCCCAATTAGTTCCCATGCGAACTGTTTCCTGAAATTGTGAACGGATTAAGAGCAGTTCGTGGTTCTCAGTTCGACATCTAACACTCGTTCCGACACTCGATCCAGCACTCCATCCAACACCTCTTCCTGCACAAAAATGTAGGGTGACTTTGGGTTTATGGAATTGGCGGCTAGTGATGGGCAAATCGTAAATGTGGGTTTTTCTCATGCTTATCCCCTCCAACTACTAAACTCTTGACAACTCGATTTTGGGTTGTTATGGTGTGTGATTATTGGGTAGCTTTGTTTCAGTAGTTAGGGCACCATTAATGAAATTTTCCAATTTTAGAAGTGGTTTGAACCTCCTGTGGTCGACCACTTAGCCTGTAAACATTATAAATACCACCAGGGTGGTCATACATAAGCTAAGCATCATATACATCAGTGTGATAGCTAGAAATACGTTTTTACTCTGTTTTGATATTTTACATTGCCAGAATTATGCAAGAATTGTGTTTCTGCGTTTTAATGGTGGATTCCTTTTGTTGAGATCGTGGTGTGCTTTTAGGGAGTGAACAAGACTTGTCGGGGGGCCCACCAACAGTCTGGTAACTCTTCTTTAGTTTATTTATGGATTTTTGTAGTTTAGTTGTCTCTCTTTATTTCCTGTACATGCATTTTTATTTTGTTATTTAACTCGTTGTTGTAGTTTAAATTAATTTAACTTTGTTTTTGCAGGTTAGTACGAAGGCTTGTGCTAACATGAATTGATCTTGTAGTTAGGAACGGATCTGCAAATCCCTAGACTAACCCCATGCATAGTTAGATATTATATTACGTTTTCATTTATAATTGTAGAATCAAGTTTAAAACAAAGCTTTAATTAGAATAGAACAAAATTTTTAACTGAGTTTTCTTTGACAAGGGTTTGATGGATGGATAGAGTTGATCTCAATTTTTAATCATAGCTTGCTTATTTCATTTTTATGTAGAATTGGATTAGCTAGTTGTTGGTTAATGTAATTGTTAGTTTACTTTTAATTTTTGTTTTTAAGCATTTCTTTCTTGCAGTTTGAATTGTTAGAATAGATGTAGTATAGTTTCATTTATGTAATTCCTTTCCTAGGATTAAAATGAAATTGAATTTCTTAGTTAATGGTTGAATCTAGTTTTTCTTATGTAGTATAAAAGTATAAATGATGATCTTGTTATGTTGTTGATGGTTCATATATGAATATGCAGGGTATTTAACATTGTTTTGTCATGGCTAAACTCTCATTGGATTGTTTAATCCATACCTTTCACTTTGCCATTGAGATTAGTGTTGAGCTCATACCACTGGAATTATCCTTTGTTGTCAAGTGCTATTGAGATATCATCTGACACCGAAGACATTTACACAACCACCAACATTATATTTGAATTTTCATAGGTTAAAAGATAATTTTCCTTCTTTCATAGATATAGTTTCCTACTTTCATAGGTTATAATAAAGTTTTATTATTGTTGTAGGATAGATAGACTTTGCTTTGATAGATTAGATAGTAGTTTTCTTAACATAGAATAAGAATTAGTTGTTAGTTCTTCTTTCTTTCAATAGAATATATTTCCTTTCATGCATTACATTGAGCATTTAGATTTCCTTTCACGCATTAGAAATAGTTTTGCATTAGGCATTTAGTTCACTTGCCTCTTAGGCTAGATAGTTGTTCAATGAGAAGTTTTACTTGCAGTAGCTAGTTGCCTTTGCTTAATTGTCATTTGCTTTCATAGGTTAGTAAGTTGCCTTTGCTTACTTGTCTTTTTCTTTAGTAGGTTAGTTAGGTGTCTTTGCTTACTTGTATATTTTCTTTAATAGGTTAGATAGGTGATTTTTCTTACTTGCTTATTTATTTGCTTTCATAGGGTAGTTTCTCATTGAATGTAGGTTGGCAAGTTAAAGAAGTTTGCTTTTGTCATTTGCTTAGATAGTTGCTTATTGCTTATTGTTGAACCAGTTTGCTTTACATAGGGTTTTACTTGCTTTCTTAGGAACTATCCATTGATCCTTGGCCCAAAGGTACTTAGGTCACCTAGTTTCAATTTGCTTAGTAAGGTTTGCTCATTCGATAGTTTTGCTTGAGTATATTAGCCTTATATAGCTGCCTTCCTTAGTTAGACTGTACTCCTACCAGCCCTTCTACCTTTGGCATATATTTTGCTACAACTCTAAGTTTATTTATCCCGGGTTGACAATTTAATTTAGGGTTTTTAGTGTGTTTTTAGGGCATATATAACACCCATCAACTTCATAAAAAATGTCCCCATTTCTGGCACTTTATGGATATCATCCTCCATCCATCACATCACCCTTTAAAGGGAATACAAAGGTTCAAGCAGTGAAGGACTACATAGGGAACCAACAAGAGGTCCTAAAACTGTTGAAGGAAAACTTGGTTATGGCACAAAATAGGATGAGACAAAAAGAAGATCAACATCGCAGGGAAAGGGAATTTGAGGTGGGGAATTGGGCATTTATAAGGCTAAAACCTTACAAACAAATGTACCTAAAGCAACAAAAGAAGGAAAATAAACTAACACCCAAATATTGTGGCCCCTATAAGGTTTTGCAAAGGATTGGAAGTATGGATTACAAATTGGAGTTGCCTCCATTTTCATGTGTACATCTAGTATTCAATGTTTCTTTATTAAAGAAGGTCATCGGAAACAAGATCCCAATCCAAAAAAGTTTACCAGAGGTCAATGAAGAAGGAAAAATCATACTAGAGCCATAAAAAATCCTTGAAATGAGAATTAAGCAGCTGAGAAATCAAGCAATTACAAAATACTTTGTCAAATGGAAGAACCTACTAGTGGAAGAGGCAACATGTGAAGATCAGTTATTCATGCAGAATATTTTGTGGCTAGACAAGTGTCGAGGACAACACTTATTTGAAGGGGACGTACGTGTTATTCCCTAGACAAAGCCCCATGATATGTATAAACCCCTTATTATTCCCTAGATGGTGAATTATTACATTTCTAGTAGGTCGGCTAGAACCCTTCTTTCCAGCCTTTCATTTTAATTGTAACCCCTTTTATCCTATATATATATATATATATATATATATATATATATATATATATATATATATATATA
>ML781846.1:215923-226509 GCA_009831015.1 Picea engelmannii | reverse complement strand
AGGAACTAAGAGCTTTGTTCTCTGTTAGATAGAGCTTATTGTTTTCTGCATTATTGCTTTCATGAAAGAGTGTTAGTACTGAGTCTCTGTTTGAGAGTAAGGGTCCTGTTCTCTGATTGCAAGATAGTCGTTCTCACCCATTGAAATGTTATTTTAAAATGTAATCCAGGATTCTTAAATCGAACTATAAAGAATTGCAATAGGGAGATCTCTTTCCTGTGATACTATTCAGAGCTTCAGTTCATTTCAGCAAGTTAGATAGAATGATTTCTTTACTACAACACTAAGTACTTTTGGAATTGAGCATATATAGTGCGCAACTATCTTTGAAACAAAAGACTTCCCTGGGTTGATAATTTATGTTTCACTTGGTTGTTTGAAATTAATTAAGCAATTATAGTGACCAACAGCTGGCAAACAACAGGTAAGAATGCATGCCTTTGTCATTTTAACGCCACTGGGAGCCATTGATGCCCCTCCCATTGCCATTGAAGGCTGGTAGGACTAGTTCAGGTGTCTAGTACTAGTGGTTTGGTTGGATCACTCCACCGAGAGCTCCTGAAGGAGCACTGAGTTAATGTCCCTTATGGTGAACACCATGGGGAGTTAATTCCTTCGGGGGTGGTAGCTTGGGGCATTGAATCCCCCTGCCAACTGTGCCTTCCACCTGTCCCCCTCCTCTTTCCAAGTGTCACCCCATCGAGGTGAGGATAGTCCCTTTGAGCCAGCTCCTAGCAATGAGTCCAAATTGTTGAGCTCTGGGGCCTTCCAGGGGTAGTGAGCGTGATTTGTTGCGAGAGGTCCACCCCTGCATTAGCTAGTCTATTTGCCACTTTTTTTGCATCCATTCTCATGTGATAGGTGATGATAGTTAGAGAGGGTCTGAGTAATGCTTGAAAGCTGCATAGGGGGCCCAACAAGTGCCATCTTGGGGTGATCTTTTCTAGGTTCCTTCCATTGATGATTTTGGAAGCTATCTCGATTATAACCTTTGAGTCTCCTTCGATGATGAGGTAGGTGAGTTTGTGGTCCAGGGCTAGTTGGAATCCTCTAATCATGTCCCATATCTCCATCGAGTTTTTGGTGTCATGGCCCAGGTTTTTTGCTGTTATGTTGTGCATTCTGCCAACACTATCCCTTATTACTGCACCTGCCTCGGAGGGGCCTATATTTCCTTTTGAAGCTCCATCGAGGTTGATTTTATGGAAACAGGGTGGGGGGTAGGACCAAATCGAGTGGTTGATCAACAAGGAAGATGGAGGAAGAGGGGGTGGTGGGGAGAAGGTGGAGGGGAGCGTGAGGCCCCGGGAGTTAAGAATTAGGAGTCAGGGTCATATGGTTGGTTCTCTTTGGTCCAAGGATGGAGTTGGAAGGTTTCTTGAAGGTTCAAGAGAATGGTGGACCAAAGGCTGGTGGGGGTCGAGGGATTTTTGTCAAAGACTCCTATTACATTCTTTCTAGAGTTTCCATACTATGAAGCCTAGTAAGAGTTGCCAAATCCTATTGAGAATTTGGCATTTGTAGGGTCCTGGTCCCCAATTTCTTATTATGTTTATGATGCTGCCCTGATCTCGATATGTTCTCCACAGAAGATGAGTCGCATGATCCCAAATATCGGCACTGGTGGTGCAGCTATTGAGGAGGTTTTCCATGGTCTCCTCATTTTTATTGCATAAGTGACAGATCAAGGGGCCAATAAAGCCTCTTTTTCAAAGATTGTCCCAAGTTAGGATCTTGTTCTGTAAGAGCAGCCAGAGGAACGTGGAGATTCTTGGCCAGAATTTGGATTTCCAGACTATGGTCCGGATGGGATCCTTTGGAGTAACTTGAAATCCCTTCTGCAGAGCGTATCCTTCTTTGAGAGTGAAGCTGTCGTTGGGAGAGTGCCTCCATCTAAGTATTTCAGGGTCATTTCTTACTCGAATTATTTGAGGAGCGAGTGCTTGAGTCTAGTTCTGCAAGTTACAGTTTTCTACTATCTGTAGGTTCTAATGCGTGGATTTCCAAGTTCTCCAAGAATGATTGTTTGGATTGGATATCCACTTGTCATCTACTTTGGCTGTGGTGAGGTTTTGTATGTGGTTTTCTTAATGTAGCAGAGTTTCATCTGATTGAAGGGGTGGCAGTTGTTTCTAGGAGTCAGTACAGAACCTGGCAGTTTGACCATTGTTGATTTCCCAGAAGACATGCTCCTGGATAACTGGTCTATTTCGCCAGGAAGAACTCCAAATGTTGGAGCCTTGAAGTTTGTTTTGCATTCGAATCTAGTGTGAATGTGGGATGTCTGGTGCATATTTGTGATTCCAAAGTTGGGCCCATATTTCTATTGGAGTTTTGATCCATCTCCACAAAATCTTTGCTCCCATAGTGTTGTTCAGTTTTCTAGGGTCTCGGAGGCCAAGACCTCCCAGGGATTTGGGTTTGCATACTTTTTCCCAGCTGACTAGGGCCCATTTCTTATCTGGGTTGTGGCCATGCCAAAGGAAGTTTCTTTGAAGAATCTGAATTTTTATGACTCATTGAGGGGAAGCAAGAGAGGAAAAAATATAGGCGGGTATGGCTTGGAGAACTGATTTGATGAGGGTGATTCTAGCGTGGAGATTGGGTGAGAAAAAGGTCTAGCTGTTGAGTCAGTTAGAGATGGAGAGCAGGAGAGAGTCCCACGAAAGGTAGTGGGCTGCCGAATATGACAAGGGGAGGCCTAGGTAGTGAGTTGGTAGTGAGAAGATTGGGATGGAGAGTAGTTGAGAGACATGTTGTTGGATAGCTTTGAGGGTGTTGAAGAAGAAAAGCTACAATTTTTCTAGGTTGAAGGAGGTGCCAGTGGCTTCACTGAAGTCCGAGAGGATGAAGTTGATCTTGATGGCTTCTTGCATCATGGGGGTGTTCATAAGCATAGTCTCATATACGAATTGACTATGGGAGGCCGCAAGTTGAAGCCCATGAAGGGGGAGGCCTTGCAGAGATCCATTTTCTATGGAGGCTTTTATGTACCATCCCAGACCTTCTTCCATTTTTACAAAGAGAAAGGGGGAGAGAGGGTCCCCTTGTCTTATTCCCCACGAGGGAGAGAAGGGTTGTGTTGGTCACTATAATTTCTTAATTGATTCAAACAACCAAGTGATACATAAATTATCAACCCAGGGAAGTCTTTTGTTTCAAAGATAACCATGCACTATATATGCTCAATTCCAAAAGCAACTTAGTGTTTTAGTAAAGAAACTTATACTAATCACACTTGCTTAAATAAATTGAAGTTCTGAATTAAATCACATGAAAGCAACTTCCCTATTGCAGATCTTTAAAGATTAATCTAAGAATCCTGGATTACATTAGAATAACACTTGCAATGGGAAAGAACAACTATTCTGCAATCAGAGAAGAGGACCCTTACTCTCAAATAGAGACTTCGGTGCTAACACTCCTTTATGAAAATAGTAAGCAGAAGACTATTAACTCTATCTAACAGATAACAAGGCTGTCTAGATCCTTCAATTCTAACAGGAGCCTTAAGCCCTATTTCTATTTTAGCATACTTGTGAAATGAAAGTTTACAGAGAACAGGATGATCTGATCCCTTCCTTTCTGAGCAGGAACCCTTCACCCAATTCCTAGCTAGCACGTTGCATAAATAAATGAAATCTACAGAAGACAAGGTGTTCTGATTCCTTCCTGTCTGAGCAGGAACCTTTAACCCGATCCCTGGCTAGCACACTTGCAGAATTAAATGAAATATACAGAAGACAAGGTGTTTTGGCTCCTTCCTGTCTGAGCAGGAACCCTTAACCCGATCCCTAGCTAGCACACTTGCATAATTAAATGAAATCTACAGAAGACAAGGTGTTCTGATTCCTTCCTGTCTGAGCAGGAACCTTTACCCCGATCCCTGGCTAGCACACTTGCAGAATTAAATTAAATCTACAGAAGATAAGGTGTTTTGTCTCCTTCCTGTCTAAGCAGGAACCCTTAACTCGATCCCTGGCTAGCACACTTGCAGAATTAAATGAAATCTACAGAAGACAAGGTGTTCTGATTCCTTCCTGTCTGAGCAGGAACCTTTACCCCGATCCCTGGCTAGCACACTTGCAGAATTAAATGAAATCTACAGAAGACAAGGTGTTTTGGCTCCTTCCTGTCTGAGCAGGAACCCTTAACCCGATCCCTGGATAGCACACTTGCAGAATTAAATGAAATCTACAGAAGACAAGGTGTTCTGATTCCTTCATGTCTGAGCAGGAACCTTTACCCTGATCCCTGGCTAGCACCATAAAATCAACACACAAGATTGCTGATAAAAAGAATTACGAATTTCATTCAATAAACTAAGACAGAGTCAGTAGTGTTTCAGCAAAGCAGAATTCATTAAAAACAGTGTTTTAGCAAAACGAAAGTTAATCAAAATATAAACAGAGATTGAACTAACACACTTCTAAAACTAACGGGTGAATCTTGTGATGAAGGTGGGCCCTCCCTTCTCACAAGATTCCCCTGAGACGAAAAGATTCGAGACAGATGCTCAAAATAGTTTTCTATTCATCTGTCAAAATGTCATATTACAGTCTGAAAAATAAAGTGCGTCCCTCTCTCTGAAGCATTCAATACATAAAACTTGGATCCCTCGAATGATGATTTCCTCTTATTTAAAGAGGAAATCCCTTTGATACAATAATTACAATGCATATCTCAGTCCTATCCTCGATCGGATATACTTTCTAAACCAGCATAGGATGTCCTATCTTCACGCAACAGAATGCTATTACAGGAGTTGGATGAGGTATTGTTGTTACAGCTGGTGTAACAGCTTCTTCTCGTTGTTGTTGATGTTGTTTCAGCATCGCAATTCATGGGCTGTTTCAGCCACGTGAATTGCGCTCTGACTGTGTCGGCTTTCTTGTGTAGGAACGACGGTTAGAGCTTTGTTGACCGCTAACTATAACGGCTTCCTTGTGTTTCAGCATCGTCGGTCCTGGTGGTCTCCTCTGTGTTTCAGCATCTGCAACTCTGGACTGTGTAACAGCTCCATGTTTCGGCATATGTGACCTTGGACTGTATAGCAGCTCTGTGTCTCAGCATCTGCGACCTCGAACTGTATAGCAGCTCCATGTTTCAGTCATCAGTTTTGTGTTTCAGCAACGGCGACCTTGGACAGTTTTGTGTTTCAGCATAGGCCTCAAATGCTAATCTACAGTTTTGAACACTTAATGCATTTCTAATCAATAGTCAAGTACGAGAGTAATGTAAAATATTATGCAAAATAGATTAAACGTATAGTAATGAGAAGGGACGTTGTATACCTTTGGGATGATCAGATAAAGTGATAGTATGAGTCTAAATATAGGTGATCAAGAGTATAATAATGGCAAAAAGTATAGGAAAAAAGGTACATAGTGTGGTCCTAACATCCCCCCCAACTCAAGGTGTTGCATGTCCTCAGGCAACTTACTCTGAATCAGAGTCTTGATACCATCTCTGATCATGTAAGTTACTCAAACTATAACTCTGGGAGTTACTATCTGTTGGCGTTCTGAACCTCTGTACCTGCTGCAATCTTTGCCATGCTATTGTTTCTGCCTTCTTAGGGAGCTTATAACTGACTTGATACCTTTCTATTGGCAACCAGAGAATGGGACAATAAAATTTGTACCCTATCCAGTTTTCAGCACAATGTCGAACACACTAGATGTAGTTGGGTATCCTGGAAATTGCTACTTCCAAATTGGCAGGACCAAAAGGATTATGATGTTGTCTCTTCTCCGTGGATTGCTGCCAAAACAGGTTGTTGGCCTGGAGGGCGGGAATCTCTATGGATCTGATGATGTGTTCACAATCCTGGAGCACTTCTGATTGTAGGTGCTGAACATGTTCAGTCACCTCTGGTTGCTTTAAGAACTCATAATATTGTGAAATAAAGGTAGCTTCCCTCTGAGGTTCTGGTCTAATCCAGAGGAGGTGATTGTCTTCATTGTGCTGGGCAGCCAAAAAGTCATCTTGCCAAATAATTTGGTTGAGGAGAAAAGAGGTGAATGCTCTGATTTGGATGTCTCCAACAAGGGGGTTTATGTTTAACAACCTGTTTTTTGGAATAGCCTCATTATGAAAGTATGCCTCACAGAGGAGGTGCTGATCCCTGTTAGAGGCAGCTACAAAAGTTATGATGAAATCTATTGATTGTATTATTGCATGGGGTTTACCTTCTAGAATGTATTTGATATGAAAGAATGTGAGTCTCTCCATCAGGAATAGGGAATAGTTGGAAGAGGGCTTCCTTGTGGCCAGTAGCTTCTGCACCAAATCAAAGACCAGGACCAATCTGCCTTTCAATTCTTTGTTCTTCTCTTTAAGCTCACGAGCTTCCTCACATATCTGCTCTAGAGCTTCCCAGTTGGATAAAGTGTGATTGATCCAGATTTGTTTGTGCACTTGCAAGTTTTTGGCTTGAGTTTCAGCCTATTCTTTCTTCCATTTTTGTATTTTTGTGTGTTCATCCCATAACCGAGTCTGTGTTTCAGCATTGGAAGTAGTGGGATGAGGAAAGGTTTGAGTAGATTGTTCCCTGGAAGTGGAGAGATTGATCTGGTTGGGAGGTGTAATTGCCTCCATAGGCACTGTATGTACAGCCTGGTTGACAAAGGTAGGGGCTTCTTTTGTTGTGATGCAGGCTTCAGTCTTCAACTTGGGAGGGCCTACTAGTTCTTGTGTTGCAACAGGTTCTCCCTTGACTTCAAAAGGTGAAGGAGTAGGGGTTGCCCCAGGCACTGGGACTTGAATTACCTAATAGTCTGCCTGATGGTAAACATCACCACATTGGCAACACATGTATTCTTTACACACGCTCTCTGTAGTCTTTTCTGACAAGGTTGTTGTTCGGACTAAGGTGTATGAATTTAGCTCTTGTTCATATGCCTCCTTTGCCCTGGCTAATTCTTGCTGATATGCTTCCAACTGAGACTTTAAAAACTCATTTTCTTCCAAGACATCGACCATTGTTCGTTTGGATTTAGAGATGACTGGTTCTTGTGTTGCAGTCATAGCCTCATGAGCTGGTTCTTGTGGAGCAACTATAGGAATGGTAGTTGATGCTTGTGTTTCAGCCTCTTGGAGTAAGGAGAGTAGTGTTTTGGCCCCTTCAACTTCTGATTCCTTCATTTCACTGTCAATGTGAGCGGCTGGTTCTTGTGTTTCAGCCTTAGCACCCGGGGTCTCTAATTCCTGCATATCAATTTCTATGTCAGTGGCTGGTTCTTGTGTTTCAACCACTTCATTTGAAACAATTGATGTCTGGGCATCTGGTTCCTGTAACTTCACGTCAATATCAGCGGCTGGTTCTTGTGTTTCAACCACTTTATATGATACAGATGGTGTTTCAGTATCCTGGGCCTGTGATTCCTGAAATTCAATTTCGAAGTTAGTGGTTGGTTCTTGTGTTTCAGCCACTTCATTTGAAACAAATGATGTCTGGGCATCTGGTTCCTGTAACTCCATATTAGTGGTTGGTTCTTGTGTTTCAGCCACTTTATTTGAGACAGATGGTGTTACAGTATCCTGGGCATCTGGTTCTTGTGTTTCAATGCCCCTGTCTGGAATAGACAAAGATCCCGGGATGGAGGAGGTTGGAGGTGTACGGGGTATCAGTTGAAACGGTGGGGGATCTAGGGTAGTGGTCATAAAGGGTGGCCTCATTGAGGCTCTTGTTCGCTTTTTGTGCAAGAAGGGTGGAAAGGGGGCAATCTGTTTCCATTTTCGTGGAGGTCTTTCCTGAATGATAGGGCAGGCAACATTTTTTGGTTCAGAGTCATCACTGAGAATATGAAGGGCGGGGGTGGATGAATCTGGTAGGATATGTGGTGGATTTGGTGGGGTAGGGGAATTGACTGGACTGGTTGGTTCTGTTGGTGGGATATTGGGTACTTCGGGAAAGTCTAGGGGGTTTTGCTGTTGCTGCTCCTGGGGAATTTCGACAGCTGGTTGAGGGTTTATGGGTGGACGGTTTTGTTGTTCAAAACCTTTGTGGATGAGTAATTGAACAAGACGGTGGTGGGTAAGTGACAGGGTTGGATCTTTGGCCTTTCAACAGTAATGTGCCATATTCTTCAAAAAACCCAACAAATAATAGGGAAGATTGACCCGTCTGTTATTCCTTAAATGAGAAAGTAAAAGGAAGTCATGTTGGTAGACTACCTGATAGCGACCTTCGCAGGTCAGGTAGTGATTGATGAATCTGGCGACCTCCGGCCACGGGGGTGGCAGTAAACTGAGCTGAACGCCTCTGCCCTTCAATACAATTCTTTCCTCAAGCAGGAAGAAGCTCTTCTAGACATCCCTGATGATATGATTTCGACTGAACGTATGAGTGTCATCCCTAGGGAGGCCTAAGACCGCTGTTACGTCTTCTTCTATTACAGATATTCGAACTCCTTCGACGATAGAATGTTCCTCTTGAAGATTTCGGGAGAACTGTAGAACTTGTTGTTCATTATATCCCTGAAGTCTGCAGAAGTAATCAAGACACCCTGCCTGCTCGAAGATTTGATACGCTGCTGGATAGTGTTCGAGCAGCGCTGTGGTGGCGGGCTCATTTCATATGATGGATCATCCCATGGCTACTAGCTTAGTAAGTTACAACGTTGAGATTTTGTGTATCAGCTCTGCACAGAGTGAGTTTTCCGAGCGACTATGCAGGAATAATGGTTAAATGCGCGAAAAGGTGGTGAAATGGGGATGGCAGCGGTGAAATCGGATGAAATGATGGTATCACGGATTTGATGTGTACTTCCCCTCCCATCAAGTGTGATTAGTAATAATTGCACTTGAATGGTCATAATGGCTAAAAATCTTTCTCATTTACTATCGCCTAACTGAATTACATAATATTTACGTACCTCGCCTTACCGTTTGATTCGTTCTGCCAACAATATATCATGCCTGTCCATGGTAGTCCTGTTGTGGTGGAGACCTTTGATTGTGTCGAGGGTTTTTTACTAGAAGAACGAACTATAACCTGAGGGTGTCGAAGCTTGCTGATAGACGATGGTGAAAGACTGGTGTTTCAGCAACAGGGAAGAACGAAATAATTGTTGTAGATGAAGAACTGCTTTTGAATGGTGTTTCAGCATCGGAAGAAATGATGAGAGTGATGAATAGTGGTGTTTCAGCATTGGGGAAAATGACAGTGATGAACAATGGTGTTTCAGCATCGGGAAAAATGATGAAGGGTCGAAGAGAAAAGGCGAAACAATAGCTGGACGGTGTTGTTTCGTCGATGAAGGATGGTGAGGAGATGGCAGGCTGTAGTGTTTTGGGAATGGGAAGAATGAAAAGTGTTGAACAGTGGTGTTTCAGCATCGGGGAAAAATGACAGTGATGAATAGTGGTGTTTCAGCATCGGGGAGAAATGACAGTGTTGAACAGTGGTGTTTCAGCATCGGGAAAAAAATGATGAAGGGTTGAGGAGAAAAGGCAAAACAATAGCTAGACGGTGTTGTTTCATCGATGAAGGATGGTGAGGAGATGGCGGGCTGTAGTGTTTTGGGAATGGGAAGAATGAAAGGTGTTGAACAGTGGTGTTTCATCATCGGGGAAAAATGACAGTGCTGAACAGTGGTGTTTCAGCATCGGGGAGAAATGACAGTGCTGAACAGTGGTGTTTTAGCATCGGGGAAAAAATGATGAAGGGTTGAGGAGAAAAGGCGAAACAATAGCTGGACGATGTTGTTTCTTCGATGAAGGATGGTGAGGAGATGGTGGGTTGTAGTGTTTTGGGAATGGGAAGAATGAAAAGTGCTGAACAGTGGTGTTTCAGCATCGGGGAAAAATGACAGTGCTGAACAGTGGTGTTTCAGCATCGTGAAAAATCAACAGTGCTGAACAGTGGTGTTTCAGCATCGTGAAAACTTGTCTCTTTTAAAGTAGGATCGTCCTCTCTTAGTGGCTGTGCTTCGATCGGGGGTCTGCAAAAATCGACTGTAGCATGGTATTCCTTGACAGGGATTATTAGTAAACAAAATCTAATCTAATCTAATACTAACGAAAAATTAATTTAAAAGAATTAACTGTTATTAGGGGTAGAAACCCCCTCAATGAAGAGAAAATGAGCGTCTGCCATGCATGTGGCCTTAAAATCTTCTTTAGAAATAGGTTGCTGGTATAGACGGAGCCGATGACCATTTACGAGTAATGGAGTTCTGGAGTCATCGATTGTGAGGAGCCTTACTGTTCCATTGGGGAAAACTGTGTCTATTTCGTAAGGGCCAAGCCATCTTGTACGCAGTTTTCCTTGAAATTCTTTAAACCGGGAATCATACAGTAGGGCCCAATTACCTTTTTGGAATTGCTTGTTCTTGATATTTTTGTCATGCCATTGTGATCTTTGTTGTTGAATTATGGTTGTTTGTTGAATGGCATCTAGTCTTTTCTCCTCTAGTTCGTTAAGCTGCTGCAACCTGACTGTCTGTGCATCAGTTAGATCAAGGTTGACAGCTAGAGCAGTCCTTAAGGTTTTTATCTCAAATTCCACAGGAAAAACAACACTCTTTCCATAGACTAACTCATAGGGAGAGAATCCTGTAGTATTTCTCCAGGTAGTTCTG